>APFE030445474.1:188826-237244 GCA_000404065.3 Pinus taeda | reverse complement strand
ATGCTTAATTCATAATTATTAATTAAATCTACTTATTAATGTTTATAAGAATTTATTTGTTTATTTATTAATTTATTTATGCTTCCTAAATAATTAGTGAGGTCATGAAAGAGGGCACATACTTGGAGTATTATACCTTACATGACCTGGAAGCGCTGATATGCCTAATCACTAGAAGCCAATTTCCGTTGATCCCATTCCCACCATCTTTGTTGAGGTTATTCAGACATTTCCTAATCTCAAGCGTCTCTCTGATTTTCCTCTTTTGATAATGATCTTCCCTTGCAATAATCTTGGTGCTCTAAAGGCAAACATGATGCTTGGTTTTTGAGGAGTGCTCTGCAAGTGCTGAAGTGCATGATCTCCCATTCTTGATATCTGCTTCATGTTCTTTAAGTCTGGTTTTTAAGGAACACCCTGTCTCCCTTGAGTTGTTGTTGATCGATGCTATCCTTGACAGATCTCATCTTTTGGTTAATTATTCCACAAGTCATAAACTGAGTGAATATGTCCTTCTTTCTTAGAACCTTGGCGATTTTATCCATAACCCCTTGAATGAATGGAAGATAAATTGTCTCGCACTTCTTTTTAGGGTCCCTAGGGAGAACCTTTCCTTAAGCTCTTTTTATAGCCTTCTTAATATCTTTTTCTTTGTATCCTATATCCTTAAAGACATATGTTAAGTGCTTAATCTCTTCATCAAGGTGATCGGCGACAAAGATTCTGAGGCCTCTAATAGCAAGAGTGTTAACAACCCCAAATTTTTGGGTTGGATGATGGTACCAATCAGCATGAAGGTAGCTCTCAGGTATGAATTTATTACTCTATCATAGCTGCTATTTTGCATTTAACTGTTTTTATTGAGCTGTGTTGCAATGATGTAACATTTTATTCTACCATGGACATTATGGCCCTTATAAAGTGACAAGCACATGTAAAATGAAGAGCCCCAATTAGAAGCTTCCACTAAATAGAGAATTTAGTCTAATGAGTTTTTTTTAATATTTAAACTAATGTTATTGTAAGAGGAAAAAATCGTATAGTTTGTGGAGAGTAGAAAATTGCTGAACATCAGATATCCTCTTATCTTTCATGACAAGATTGAGACATGTATTTAACAAGAAATCAATACAAAATACAATATGGTGCAGTCATTGACCTTATACAGTGAACATAACAGATCATGAAACAAACCATTGATCAGTCTGAGAGATCATGAATAGTTTAGTTTTCAAAATAATTGATTTCCATCATTAACCAATCAGGACTTGTTTTTGGACAGTATGAAATTTTGGTTGAACTTGACTTTCGTATTTTTCCAACAAACAACTTAGGACAAACTTTACCTTTAGCATTATAGATAGCCCCTTTACATGTTTTCAATGGAACTATTATAGCATCCAAAATTTTTTGAGAAACATGTATTTCCTAAACCAAAGCATATCAGAAGAATGTCAATGGAAGGCTTTGCAAAGTTTTCTCAAGTGAATCTAACCTCGTTTTATCTACATGGAGACAAAGAAACATAATTACATCAAAGGTGTCTCTCTGCAAGCTTGGGATGGGCAAACACAAATATTCTATTCCTTTGGTGTATCTTTGCAACTTTAGGGGTAATTACTAGTCTTATTCTCGATGGATCTTTTGTTATTCACCTAGATTTATTCTATAAAGGTAGAGGGGATGTAGTGTATGTTTTTGTATTGTGTATCTCTTTTTTTTTTTGAAGTTCTTGTCTTCACACCCCAATGCTAGTTGAAGTACTTGTAGGAGGACATATCCATCATTGAGAGGTAGAGAGTTCTTTCCTTGTATCCATGTAATTGCATCTTTATATACTCATGCTTGGTGTGGATTTGGAAGTGTTTGAATGCCCCTTGGATATTTTGTTGGTGTAATGGGTATTATCCAAACTTTGTGCTTACCATTTTAACATTTGTTTAGGGGTGGAATTTTGGATCATTGTTATTGATCATTGTATTTTGACATCTTGAATTTGTTAATACTGAAAAGCACTCCCAATTAGTTTTATAGATCCCATAGGGATTCAAGCGGTAGCTGATTATTCATAATTGCATCATATATATTCACTGTTTTTTTACTTTTTGGTATGAAAATTAGTCTTTTAGAGCAAAGTTTTTATGCTATCACAACAGATTTACATGACTCACAAGGTGAGAAATCAATATTTGGTGTAATTAAAAATTTTAGGTTCGATAATTATAAGTCATTTATAAACTATAAATGTCTTCAAATCTTCACTTCTAATTGAGTATTCAACTGAACGTATTGATTATCTTATATGTAACTATTTCGCCCCCCCCCCACCACATCCACTTTTGATAAATTTCATAACGCATTAGGTAGGACCTACAGGTTCAATGATATTTTCCTGGTTTTTAGTAAATATTTGCCAAGACTTTACAAAGTTTTTATGATTGATTTGAAAATTGTAGAATCTATAATTTATAAAATTTCAAGGTTTAAATTTTTTAAGTCTAATTATTTAAAGGGTGCTAACTCAATGGAAGAGAACCTTCTTTACAAGCAAGATGTTGGTGGTTCAATTCCATAATGCCTTGACATTCATATGGAATGGTGACAATAAGTTTTTGGTGACAGAGGCTCTTTTGACCATCACCAATGACTTTATGGTGACATTTTTCAACCCTCACCAAAATATGAAATGGTGATGGTCAATGAATGCCACTATATATATGCATCAATAGTGATAGCCATGAAAGTTCCATCACCATAAATAACTATTGTTCATATGAAATAGTGATGGTCACTATCTGTCATTATAATCATTATTCATGGTGGACATTGAATGTCACCACAACACCTATACTTTTATCTATGCAGCCTTCGATGATGTTCAATTTTTGGTGTCGGAGGCTCTTTTCACCATCATCAATGAGTTTACTTTGATATTTTTTTACCCTCACCAAAATATGAAATGGTGATGATCAACAGACATCGCCATATATATGTATCAATAATGACGAGCATGAAAGGTCCATCACAATAACTCATTGTTGTTCATATGAAATGGTGATGATCACTATCCATCATTATAATCATTATTCATTATGAACCTTGAATGTCACCACAACACATATTTTTGGTGACATTCATTTTTTTGGTGACAAAGGCTAAGGTCCATGACCATTACTCATATGAAATGGTGACGCTCACTAGCCATCATTATAAATCATTACTGGTGACAAACCTTGAATGTCACCACAACATCTATACTTTTGGTAATGCCACCTTTGGTGACGTTCAATTTTTGGTGATGGAGGCTCTTTTCTCTGTCACCAATGAGCTTATGGTGACATTTTTTGACCCTCACCAATGTCCTTTTTTCTTGTAATGGATCCTATATTGATATCTTCTAGTTGGGATGCAAAGGAGAACCATGCTTTCCCCTAAATCTATGTTCTTTGTTATGGGTTTCAAATATGTCTGTGGAATCCAAGCTTATCGTGGTAACATATTTTTTTGTTGAATCCAAGCTCATTGTGGCTATCAAAGTTACACACACCAATAGCCTTATTTTATGTGACCAAGAATTTCAAATGTTATGCAAGGAGAGGTTGTGCACTTTGCACCACTAGGTAACAACTTCTAATCTTTAATCAAGAAAGTAATCATCCAATGTGAGAAATATTACATATCAAAAGGCCTTCTTTAGAGATAGTCAACTACCACCTTCTTGACCTTATTGGCCCCCCCTTAAAAGTGATATGAACAAAAGTGCACAAGAAAATAAGGTCAAATTATATGATGCAGTAGAAGTTGTGTCTTTTCTACAATTGGTGTATCCACCTACATATATTGTAGATTTTTTCGATGTAAAATTTCGATAACAAAGCCTTACAACTAGTGAAAGAACCGAAGTATGAATGCATATTCTAAAACTAAATTGAATATAAAGTTTGTTAAAATACCTTATGAAATTTCTTTCTTTAAAAACATGCATACTACACCTTTCTAAAAAATGATTGTATTTATAAAATATCTTTGGGATCGATTATTGAGGGTATTAAGGAAGTGTGTCTCGTGAATCAAAATTCAAGAAGATAATTTGTGCTAAATACTTTGGCATCAAATCTTGTTATTTCCATAGAAGGGGAAATAAATAAGAGATCTCCACTTACAATGAAGTTGGAAACATTCAATGCCTATCAAAATGTATGGTATAAGTAGGCTTATGGAATGAAAATAATTAATTGATATGAAAAGGGTGACTTAAGGGCAACGAATCAAAGTAGTGCACTAAAACATAGATCCACTACAATTGTAATAATGGATAGTCTTAATGATATTGTGGACGAAATTTCATGTAAGGTTTGACATCTAATGCTCTTGATACTTGAGATGGGACAAGGGAATCTCTCATATTAGTTCCTTCAAATATGAGTTGGAATTCACTTGTAAAAATGGTTAATGAGGGCATGCAACTATTGGGTGTTCCTCCAATATCATAATTTTATTTTCAACATAAAATAAAGCATTCTTGTATTTGGCTCCCTCATAACGTGACACACACAATAAAAAATATATGGAACTTATAAGATTATATAAGTTGGAAAATATAGTGGAAAGACATGTTTTCATTACCATAATGATGGACACATATAAGACATGTGAAGGCCACTTTGTTACATATCTAATTTATTAACTTTTTAATTTCCAAGCTTTATGGATCCAAACATGTTAGATTGTAACTCAAGAAAACTGGTATCAAAGGATGTCAATACTTAAAATTTCAACTCATTAACTAAATGCCTATTATGCAATATAAAGCCTTGATTTAGGATGAAGGTGGTCACCTCTTGTTAAAATATGACATTTTTCTCTTGAAGACCACCCAAAGTTAGTTACATGGAGACCTTAACTGTAAAATATATAAGTAAATAAACTTTCTAATATGGAATAAATAAAGAAGAATTTGAAGTATATATTTTATTATCAAAGAAAGGGATTGATAATTTAGGGAGACAATATTGGCATCCTAAGATAACTTATTGGGAGAATATATTAAAATCCATGGACATACTTTTTACCATTGAGCACTCAACAAATAATTACTAGCCATTCCTAATGCAAGAAATAAGAAACAATGATCATATACAACCCACACATGAATTCATGGAAGCTTAATTAAGTGATAATGTATATTCTTTTGAGAATCACTACATTGGACCTCTTATGCAACATGCCTAGACATGAATACTCTCTGGGAGAAGATGTTAGAATGATCATAGTGTGATCATAAATCCCACATTATGAAATATGGTTGGGTAGGAGAAAGGGAAATGTCTACAGACATTTAGATGTTTCCACTAAGACATACAAAATAGTGGTTCATTTGTGGAAGCCCATAAGAACAACAAGGAAAAGCAAAGTTTTGTTAAAAAAATGTTTATAAAGAACACAATAGTGAGTTGTTGGAACAAAAATAATGGCATCCATTAATGAATAACATCATATGGACATGGTCATAAAAGTTAGGATGAAAGTTATAGATAATAAAAGTAAATTGGAATGGAATTGAGAAAAATGAGGTCAAACGAAAACAAGTTGAATAAAATTGAGGGAGTGATAATGATGTCAACAAACAAAGATTTATTTGAACGAAGAACTTAAAAAATCCTCCTTGTCATTTTTTAATTCCTTTATCATGTAAGAATTCCTACATTAGTAGTTAGTTTTAACTAATACTTGTTGCCTCATGTAAATATTGAATGTTGTTTTCTCTCTTCTCCCTTGGGATACAAGTTTTGTCAATAAATTTTCCACAATTAAAACAAGTTATATTGTTTTTAGCTAAGGTGAGGAAGCTAGTAAAAATAACTAAATCATAGTCATTGTTTTGTTTATATGGAACCTTATTGTACATTGCCTCAATTTGTGAAAAAGGTACAAATCTACAATGCAATGATTGTTATACTTGTTTTTACTTTATCATGTCTCTTCAATCTTGATATATTTAGCAATGTATGCCATGATGATGTTATTCATACATAAAAAAATAAAATGTTAACAATTATAGATGAATCTTGGATTTAGAAATTTTGTACACATTAGAAAATAAATTCAAAATATTGAAATCAAAACATGCATTGTAACAATTAAATATTAACATTGTTGGAATAAAAAATTATAATTTAAGAATTGGAACTCATCATTTTGGGATCAAAATTGATACTAAGTGTGGAATTTGAAATCAATAACAGTGATCTGAGAGATTGTTATGAAGTTTGCATGTAACATCAATTCAAAATTGTGTTGCGTTAACCAAAGTCTACAACACAACCAAATATTTGTGGGGGTTTGATAAAGGTCTATGTTGCCTATCCAAACTCTATGGTGACTTGACCAAAATACTCAAGTACATATCCAAGTTCTGTGGTGAAAGTCTATTGCATAGATATGAGTATGTGAGATTAAGACAGTGTTCTGAGATTTATAGCATATTTCCAAGGTATGTCAAGATATGCCATGATTTATGAAAAATACCCTATCGAAGGACCAATTCAAATCTACACACTGAATCCACACCCCGTGTTTGGTTCATTGGTTGGCGTTCAGTACCTAGGAAGGTTTACGTCGTGATTTATTCCCCAAAGGAAAGACCAAAAAATGTGGACAAGTTGAACTCATGAAATAACTCATGAGTTGAGTTGTGAGTGACCATAGGAAGAGAATGAGGGTGATTGAGATGCTAGAGGGTAGATACAGGATGAGTTGTGGGTCAAGCTACAGACTAAGTTGCCAGAGGGTAGCTCACAAGCTGAACCGTTCAAATTTGGGAAGAAAAACTTTCTTTCTTAATCATCTAGCAAAGGATTGGTGTAACTCATGGGTTTCTATCAACATTGGGAAATATTGGAAAATTAGTTCATGCTTGATCCAACAATATTGTGTGGGTGAAGAAGGGAATTGTATCTTGTGAAAAAGGAATCTCATCTCTTATGGCATTGGTTGTGTTAGTGACCTTGTTTCTTTCCTATTAGGAAGTTCCACAAACTTCTCGGGAAGTCTTTTACTTTTGACCCAGATTTGGGAACCACGGGAAGTGACTCACAAGCTGAGATGCATACAACTACTATTGACCACCTGCATTCTCACCCAGGAAGAATGACTAAGTCAAATTTACACACCAAATCTATGTGTGGAAAGGGTCATCTGGTTCAAGCAAAGATGACAATATATCAGTGGGAAGGTTCAAGAAGAAGTGAAGGGAGAAGGAGGAAGGTGGGGCAAAAAAGAATGGTCAAGTTCATATTTTAATCATTGTTGAAATTTCAGTTAAACAAAATTTGTATCAAAATATTCATGAAAGGGTTTTTACTAGAGGTTGTAATCGTGATTCAAATTTCAATCAAACAAAATTTGTATGAAAATTCTCATAGAACTAGGGCTTTATTGACATTACCATTTTTCTCTTAGTCTTTCATTGTCTACTTCGACACAATGCTCAAATGGGCAGGTGTAATGCAACATCTTCATCTCACAAGATGAAGTAATGACCGAACATGGAGAGAGGAGCAAGGATGGAACATGGAGCTCAAGGGAAACAATTTGGAGTAAGGAGTCCCATCGAAGCTCAGGGAAAAAAAAAATTGTCACTAGGTAAAATATTTGGAGCAAGGAGCAATCATAGTTTGAGCCTCATCGGAGCTCAAGGAAAAATGTTTGTCACTAGGCAACCAATTTGGAGCAAGAAGCAGTAGGGAAATTTTTTTTGAGAAAGGAGTAGCCATGGTTCAAGTCTCATCAGAGATAAGGGAAAAAAAATCATGAGGAAAAAATTTGGAACAAGGAGCAGCCACAGCTTGAGTCCTCTAAGTTTAGGGAAAAAAATTGTCATTGGAATTTTTGTGGAGAAAGGAGCAATCACGGTTCGAGTTTATTGAGAAGTGTAGCAGAAAAGTCTCAATCTGACTTTTCCTTGGTTAAATTGAGAAAATTCGAATTTCCACATCAGCAGATAACTTGGAGGTAGTTAACTGAGGTCAAATGTCTCTTGTCGCTTAGTTAGCTTAGTAAATTCGAGTTATATGGCTTGGAGTTTAGTTATCCATGTGTGATTGCTAATTTGTAGCAATCCTGTTCAATTATTTCCAGTGGTATTCAGTTAAAATAGTTCTAACTATTGATAGGAATCGTTGGAGGTCAGTTGTGTAGTGGGACAACATTCTAACTCAATGATCATTTAATTAACTAGTCAATCAACCAAAAATAGCTAGCGCATGTAGAGAATTCGAGTTATCCATCTGTGTTGGATATTTTAAGGCAATGTAACATCATTTGTCGACTAGTCTTGAGTGTAAAGGTGTTTCATGAAGTTAGAGATCCAAACTTGGGAATTGCACAATCAATTGGGGGAAAATTCCTAAAAAATAGGGGCCTAATTCCTCAGGATTTTCGCAAGGAAATAAGGGCTCAAGCAGAGGTAGAAATTGGCTAAGTTTGGGTTATAGCTTCTCCTTGAGCAAAGAGAAAGGTTATTCACTTGCAAGTTGAGCTTAGAGAAAGCAAGCAATTGTAAAGCATTCTCTATTCATTTGATTAATGCAAGTAGGCTTAAGGGATTTTACCAGTTGGTTTCCCCCATATAAATCTATGTACTTATGTATGTGATTGATGCATGTTTGTGAACGTTGTTCTAAATTGTGAATTAATTTCTACAGAGCAATAGAGTAGAATTGTGTCTCTTGATTTAGATTAAATTTCTTGAACAATTGCAATTCTATCACCATATTTCTACATGGTATCAAAGTAGAATTCACATTAGAACAAGATTTAAAAGTTGCTCCTCAGGAGGTTCGAATTTGTAGCTTCAGTGTAGCAAGATTTCTCCAGAGTTGGGAGAATGATCTTCAACGAAGTGAGATTAGAGTATGCCTTGGAAGGCAGCTCAAATTTAATTTTCTAGAAGGATCACATGGAGGCAGTGCTTCATGATAATGGATTTTTGGAATATGTCAAGGCAAATATTCTAAAATGAGGATTAACTGATGCATATAACCTAGCCCAATGGAAGGAAATTGTAGCCACGGCAAGGAGAATAATCTTGGAGGGAGTGCAAGAAAACACTGTCTCAAATATCCATGGAAAAGAAACTCATTTCCTAATGTGGAAGGCACTGAATGAGCTATTCGAGAATATTATTGACCATAGAAAAATGGCCCTTAAAGATAAAATTCGAAACATTAAGATGAAAAATAACTATATTATTTCACAGTGTCTCACCAGATTTACACAAGTTCAGGATGATCTTGGTTGGGTTGGTGTGACTATTGCAAAAGATGACCAAGTGAGCCTAGATCTTCTAGGACTACCCAAAAGTTGTCATAACTACCCAAAATCAGTAAATGGGAGGGAGAAATCACCGAATTGGGAACGCTTATGGTCTGATTTGGTACAAGAAGAGATCAACGGAATACCAGAGATGGAAGTTCATCCATGGGAGAGGATGAAGAAAATTTTGTATTGATTGGAAAGGGAAAGAAGGGAAAGGGAAGAAATCTCAAGCCAAACTAGAATCTAGCCAAGGGGGCAAGAAGAAAGACTTGTCTAAAATAAAATGCTTCAATGAGCACTATGCTACAAAGTGTCCACACAAAAAGTCTAGCAAGAACAACTCAGGAGGAGAAACAAGTGAAACATTGGCTTCATAGTACGAGCTAGACTTCACCCTTATCTCATGCATGGCCAACATTGTGATGGGGAGTATTTGGTAATTGGACTCAGGTGCCTTGTTCCACATGACAGGGTGTGGAGAGTTTTCTAGTGACTTGGAAGACAAATATATCCATATGTATATTGAACTTGGGGACGACAAAAGGTACAATGCTATTGGGATTGGTATAGTAATCTTTAAGAGGTAGTTGGGATCTCCTGCTCACCTCAAATATTTCATGTTTTCTCCAGACCTAAAGAAGAACCTCATCTCTATAGCATTTTTTGAAGATCATGGCTATGATGTAATCTTTAATAAAGGTAAAGCCTTTTTCAGGCACATAACTACTCGATATGTGAAGCAATTTGGGGTTCGTGTGAAGAACCTATATAAACTTGATGCGGAAGATTATGTTGCATTAAGGAGTAAGGCAGAGAAAGTGAAAAGTCATGATGTCAATGAAATTTGGCATAAGATATTGGGTCATTTGCATCATGACACCTTAAAATTTATTCATCAAATAACCACTAGCCTCCCTAAAGGGTGCTTGAATAGTAGAATGTCTGCAAAGGTTTTACTTGGGGAAGTATGTAAATCCACATTCCATGATCGATACAACAAAGCACATGCAATATTTGAGAGATTCCACTTTGATATTTGTGGACCCTTCTTGACAACCTCCACTGCTAGACATAAGTACTATGTTATTTTTATTGATGATTTCTCAAGGAAGTGTTGGATCTTCTTCATGCAAAATAAGGATGAGAGATTCTCAAATTTTGTAGAATTAAAGGCACTAGTTGAGATAGAGACTGAGAAGAAGGTGAAGGCTCTCAAGAGAGACAATGGAGGTGAGTATGTTTCAAATTAATTAAGGACTTTTGTGCCAAAGAAGGAATTCGAAGAAACCTAACAACACCCCACATCCCATCGCAAAATGGGGTAGCTAAGAGGAAGAACAAGAGAATTGTGGGAGCTGCGAGAGATATGGTACATGACCAAGGCATGCCATTATATTTGTGGGTAGAGGCATGTAACACAATATTCTACTTGTAGAATTGGAGTCCTCATCAATTTTTTGGTATGATTACACCAAATGAGGCTTTCTTGGGGAGAAGGTTGGATGTGTCTCACTTTAAAATTTTTGGAGCTTCTATTTATTGCCATGTCTCTAAAGCTTCACGAAAAAAACCTAAGCCAACAATAGAGTTGGGAATTTTTATGGGTTACACAAAAACTCCACACAATTACTAGGTGTACTCACCTTCCCTCATAATGACATTTGGTGAAGGGATGTAAAGTTTGACGAGGAAAAAGCAATGAGATTATCTCTTAAGAGGGAGCTTCAAATCCAACCAGGAGAGGAGCTTTTAGCTCCAAAGGAGGAGCCTTAGGAAGTTGTGGAGCAACCACAAATGGAGGATCAGAGGGGAAGTAGAGTGGAGACATCAACTCAAGTAGAACCATCTAGAAAAGGTAGAAAAAGTACCCGGGAAGCTGATATATTGGTGTAGGATGTAAGGGAGAATGTGGGAGCTCCTTCAAATTTACGCAGAAAAAGGAGGTCACTTAAGAGTTACACTGGCTAAATGTATATAATGACTGAGACTTTATATATTAGGCTATCCTCTTTTGAGGAAGAAATTGAGCAACTATTTTGAGTTGATGCAATGGTGTAAGAATACAAATCCATCATGAAGAACTGTGTTTGGGGAGTGGTCCAAAGACTGGTATATAAATCAGTTGTGGGTTTGAGATGGATCTTCAATGTTTAGCATGTTGCATACAAAAAATAGAGACGTATAAGGCCATATTTGTGGCCAAAGGATTCTCTCAAGTCAAGGGATTGAATATGAGGAAACCTTTTCTCTTGTAGCAAGGTATTCATCCATTAGATCAATTCTTGCATTGTCTGCGCAGATGGGATGGAAGATCCACCATATGGATTTAAAAACAACATATATCAATGATATTATTGAGGAGGAAGTGTACATAGAACAACCAGAAGGTTTATATACATTTGATTAGGATTCTCATATGTGCATACTCAAGAGAGAATTGTATGGTCCCAAACAAGCACCCCGAGCTTGGTACACTCGGATCAATAATTATTTCACTGGATTGGGCTACACTAAAATTGAAGCAGATGAAAACCTCTATCATATTTAATTACTTATCATTTTTTTATATGTTGATGATTTAATATTGAGAGGTGATGAGAAGTTGATCAAGTCTTTCACGGAGGACCTTGTAAGGGAATTTGAGATGAAATACATGGGTCTCATGCACTACTTCCTTGGTTTAGAAGTATGGCAATGCGATGGGCAATTTTTTGTGTCTCAAGGAAAGTATACCACCGAGATACTTCAGAGATTTTGCACGGAGATTTGTAAGCCCATGGATACACCTCTAGTGACTAACTAGAGGAAAGAGAATGCAACTTAAGGTGAAGAGGTTGATGCTACCATTTACTAGAAGCTGGTGGGTTCACTGACGTATCTTGTGAACACACAACCATATATGTGCTATGTATTCAACTAGATGAGCCAAGTTGTGGCTAAACCAACGAAATTGTATTGGAAGGCAACATAGTATATCTTACGGTACCTCAAAGGCACTACCCAATATGGATTATGGTAGAAATAGATACAGGGAGTGAAGTTGTGTGGCTTCACATATGCATATTAGGAAAGGATTCCATCCAACTGAAAGAGTACACCAAGTGGAATTTTTAGTTTTGGGTCTATAGTAATTTCCTGGTACAGGAGGAAGCAGAGGTATGTGGTGCTCAACTTTGTAAAAGATGAATACATGGCTACAAGTCAAGAAACATGTGAGGTGATCTAGATGAGAAAGATACTTGTGGGATTGTTTGGTCAAGAGATGGATCCAACTGTGATCTATTGTGATAATCAGAGTTGAATTAAGATCTCTGAGAATCTGGTATTTCACAATCGATCCAAGCATATAAATTTCTGATATCATCATTTACAGGACTGTGTACAAAGGAGGATAATGTTGCTACAATACATTTTGACAGTGGAACAAGATGTTAACATATTGGCAAAGGATTTTTCAAGAGGGAAGTTTGAATTCCACAAGTGTAGGATAGGGGTGGTTGAAAATCCCTTTCTTGCTAAGGGGGAGTGTTGAGAAGTGTAGCAAGAAAGTCTCAAATTGACTTTTCCTTGGTCAAATTGATAAAATTCGAATTTCCACACCGGAAAACAACTTGGAGGTAGTTAACTGAGGTGACATGGATCTTGTCACTCATTTAGCTCATTAAATTTGAGTTAGAGGGCTTGGAATTCAATTATTATTGGGATGGGGTCCCCTGGGTCAGTTTTGGGGTTAAAATAACCCAAGTTTTGATGTTTTTTTTGTAAATAATATAAAGTCTCTGTGATTTGTGGATGAGGAGCGTGTAGATGATTAGGAGTCAAAGGGGTTTTAGCCCCTTGATTATGTAAAGTTTGAGTCAGTTTTGAGATCCACCCATGGTTCACGGACCATGGGATTGTATGAAGAAAGCTATAAATAGGTGTGTTTTAAAGAGTCCAAGGCATGTCTATGTGGATAACAATTGGAGTCTTAGAAGTGATAGCACAGAGAAGTGGGTTAGATAGGAGAGAAAGGATTTGCAGTTGAGTGTGCAGAGGGCTAGGTAGAGTCCGCAACTTAGTGTGTGGATCCCTGCAGCTGAGTGCGCAGGGTAGTTTTGAGTTTGTAAAGTTGAATTGAATATAAATAAAGAAAGTTATCGAAGAAATCACATGTATATATGTTTATATTTGTTTAATTTTGTTTATGATATATGTTGTGGATGAATAATGTGTTTATGAAATATTGATCTAATAATGTGTGATTATCTTGAATAAGTCTTAATAAATGTACGCAATGCATGTGAAGTACTTATGCAAAGACTATGATGAATTCTGTTATGTTTACTAAATAACTTAAGTATATTTGCATGAACACTAATTCAGGATTGTTCTCTAATGTGCGTAAGTGGATAAATAAACTGTTAAGGGTCCACAAACGTTGATCGTAGACCTTCGTGAAGGTCTGAGGGATGTTTCAGTAGAGTTTCAATAGCGAGCCCTAAGGGTGTATCAATCTGCGTGAAGGCAGATCTAGAGCGCTAAAAGACATCACACTTCTCTATAGATGCAGAAAATTGGTTCTTGCATCCCCCCATACTGCTTCAGGTGAGATTGCAACCTACGCTATGTTGGTTGTTGCTGAAAGGGCCAGTAGTGTAGGGATTTGTTGGTTGGTGCAACTAACTATGAACCTAGGTCAAGACACCCTAAGCCAACAAATGGTTATGTTGACGGGACCGAGATCTGCTTAAAAGAGATGTTTCATGTTGCATCACTGGAATCCAACCAAGAAGGAAATTGAAAAGTGGTTGGATCGGAAAATTCACGAGTTCGCGGTGCATGAAAACAGGAATCCATGCCTGTCAAAGGAGAAATGGTTGGATAGATATTTGTATACGGACATACACGAAATTTTCTTCTACACCTTTCCGATCGAACTATACGAGTGGTTAGATAAATTGACATCCATCCGAGGAAGGCGGAAGCTTGACAATCCAATAGTGTGGACTCCATAACTGGTACGACGATTAGAAGCCTCTCAAGACAAGATTGTGCAACCTGTCGATCATTCGGTTTGTTACAGAATTTGTGGTTGATACCTCAGCTAGCTACAGCGAAGCGAAGCGACAATTTTTCAAGGGACCACGAGGTAAGTATTTAATACCATTGAATACTTGGATTAAAATGTTTTTGTGTGAAAAATGGGTGTTTCCATTACCTTGATGTTCAGAGCTACACAAAGTGGACGATTCTTTAGAAATAGTGAAGGACCAGGGTCGGAGTATAGTCCATTAATTGGACTGCTTGTAAGTGACGACGAAGGGGCGAAACAAACTCCACCACGAAGCGTTGTTCACCTAATCGCACAAGATTTTCCGTGAACACATCATCTGACCACTCCACCTCCACCTCCACCTCCACCGCATACACCTTCACCCACACCTCCACCACCACCACCACCACCATTGATCATGTCGAACATAATGAAGCTACTAATTTTCAAGGGCATAAGGAGTGAAGATATAAAGCAGATCACAAATGTTGTGTGGACAATGCAGTAGATTACTGATGACAATATAAAGAAGGCACAGTTGGTTACCGCTCTGCGGGATCGCTTGCTGACTTGGTATATTAAGTATTGTTCTGATAATCCTCTGGCATCACCAACAGAGACTAAGGTTGCTTTAAAAAAGGAGTTTAGTAAGTCTAAGTCTAAATCACAGTCAGTAGTTAGATTTAAGGAAATCACGATGAGGGTTGATGAGACTCCTTGGGAATTAGATTAAAGGTTGAAATGTGTGATTCGAGAAGCTAACATGCAGCTTACAGATGGTTAGCATCGTGAGTGGTTTATAGCTTCGCTTCTACCTCACCTGATGATTTCTCTATCGCAACAGAATATAGGAACTCAGGCAGAATCCCTGGAAATCATGATCAGGTTGCATGCAACACCCATTCAGGATGCGACCTTCGGGGTACAACATATTCATTCTCAGTTATAGAGTCTTTACTTAGAATTGCAAAGCTTGAAGAAAGACAAGGAGACTAAACCAGAGGTGCACGCATAAGTCTGGTGTTTGAAGTGTAAGGGCTAGGGGCACGATAAATACCATTGTCCTGTATTCATGAATTATATTACAAGAGGGGGACCAATTCCCCTGAGGCCAGAAGCTCCAGCAGGACTGGGCGTCGTAGTTGCGCTATGGTGCGCTATTTGTTAGGTTGTTGGACAACATGTGACAAATAACTATCATTTGCTTCAAAAGTTCGTCCAGACACCATAGCAATTGTTCTGTAACTTGAACAAATTAGTGGGCCACAATGAGTGCC
Organism: Pinus taeda; assembly: GCA_000404065.3. Lineage (NCBI taxonomy): Eukaryota > Viridiplantae > Streptophyta > Pinopsida > Pinales > Pinaceae > Pinus > Pinus taeda. The sequence continues at coordinate 221,614 of APFE030445474.1, read as the reverse complement.
ACTATCACAGTTATGATTTGATGATGGAAAGAACACCTACATACTGGATGCAAGCAGAAACTCGGCCTCTAGAGTAGGGTGCCAAAGGAGCATGCAAAGGTTATCAAGGACAAGGACAAGGCCAAGGAGGAGGGGGAACTATTAGAGGACTGGGTCAGGTTATCTATTACAACTGTGGAATACCAGGGCACTATGCACAGGAGTGTCAGAATCAGACATGACCATCATGTCAATACTGCAGCTAGTTTGACCACGCTATAGAAGAATGTCCGATGCTGATAGCTAAGATGCAAGAGAAAAAGGTGCAGCCTCATCAACCTATGCAAGACTTACAAATGATGAGATATGAGCCCCGCGAGGAATATTAGAGCGTGAACATAGTGCTGAGAAGTGAAATAATGACCGACGATGATAAAGGTAAACAACCTGAAGAGGACGAATGGGTCCACAAGGCCCCAAAGAAGGAAGCGGGTTTTGATTTGAATCGCATGAAGGAAACATTTATGGAGGCCAATAAAAGCTTCATTGAGGCATCCACCTCAAGAAGTCAGGACAAGATGCAGGAAACCAACATGCCTACAAAAGTTGATTCCTTTGTCCTTACCACGTTTTTGGAGACCTACATGAAGCTGTTGCACGATAGAAAAGTTGTGAAAGGACTGCAGGAGTTAATAAACAAATGCGCCAACAAAGAGAACATCCTTGATGGACACCGCGTAGTTAGAGAATTGGTAAACATACAGCAATAATGGGGCACGAGATGTGGCTCACCATGGAGATAGGCAATTATGAGATGGACCAAGTCATTTTGGATATGGGGTCGAATGCGAAAATTTTGCCAAAACAAACATGGGAAAGAATGGGGAGACCTGCGCTACAATGGTCTCCGATTCAGCTCAAAATGGTGAACCAATAGAAGGTCATCCCTATGGGATGATTATATAGAGTAATGGTTGATATAGAAGGTGTGAGTGTGATGGTTGACTTTGAGGTGATAGAGATTGTTGATGAGAGTAATCCATACCTCACACTCCTGAGAATTGACTGGGTCATTGACATGAATGGGATCATCAACTTAAAGAAGTGGACAATGTCGTTCGAAAGGAAATTGATTCGAGTGGTAGTGTCGTTAGACCCTGCAGAAGGAGCGCACTACACTGAACTAGTCCGTGATTATGAAGAAAGTGAGGATGAACTGGATCAGATCTACAAAATAAAAATTCAACGCTAGGACTAGATCAATATGATGACAGATGGATGGATTATGTAAGACAGGGAGAGTTCCTACACCTTTGATTCAGACGAAGAGTTGGAGCATTGGTAGAATTGTTTGCATGAAGTATCCATGCTACAATGTAATATGATGACAAAATCGATGCGCTATGTTTCGTCGGAGGTAAGGAACTTACCTTATTATGATGGTTTAACTGATGTGAATAAGATTCTGTAGGAAATTGAGTGAGAAGTCCCTGAGGATCACCGCTTGCAAGCATTATATTTGACGCTACACGCTACGCCCACACAATGATGGGGTACACACAAGGATAGCTTTGATGGATGGCGGGATTATAGAAGAATGATAAGGTTACGGTTTTGGCATCCTAACACTAGAATGACTGAAAAATATAGTGGGAAGGATGATCCTCATGACCACTTAGAAAAATGGACTAAAGCGTGGTAGACAAAACCATAGCCAGAGTGGGTACAAACATTTTTCCATACTTTGGATACAATTCCCATGAAATGGTATTTGGAAATGGAGCTCCGCCATGGCATCGCGGAGTGGGATATATTAAGGGAAGGGTTATTATTAACATTCAATTTTGAAGATGGCTTTGTGAGCATCGATGAACCCTTACAGGAGATTAAGGCAGTTATCTTCATAACACTGCAAGAACCTATGGAATGGATCCAACTAGATTGGAGCAATCAGCTGTGCCATGCGCCGGAATGTTATAATGTGATAGCGGAAGAGGAGGATGAACATCTAAGAAATATAAACATTCCATAGGCAGAAGGGCACTACAAATTCGAGGGACATCACCACGTCATTGAAGACAAAGTAAGTAAACATTGGTACTGAAGCATAATCGAAGTTCGCAAATATTGGAGACTATTGGGATGACACTACTATAGATAAAGTTGTTGAGTTACTCCACAAATATCAGGATCTCTTCCCTACAAAATTTTCATATTTGAAGGGCATAATTGGTGATTTGGGTGTTATGAAGATTACCTTGAAGCTGGACACAAAGCCTATTAAGAAAAGACCATATTGCCTTAATCCTAAACACAAGGAAAAGGTTTTCCAAGAGCTCGATAAGATGCTGGAAGAAGGCATTATAGAACCAATTGAAGAATATGATTAGGTAAGCCTGATGGTCATTCAGGAGAAGAAACAGAATGGAGAAATAAGGATTTGCGTAGATCTGCGGAAGCTTAATGATGCTTGTGTCCATCATCCATTGCCGATGTCATTTACTAACGAAGTATTAGACAATGTTGGAGGGCAAGGGGCCTACTCTTTCACTAACAGGTTCTCTAGATATCATCAAATTAAGATCGCGCCTAAGGATAGGAGAAAAACGACCTTCGTAACTAATTGGGGTTGTTTTCAATACATTGTAATGCCATTTGGACTCAAGAATGCACCTGCAATATTCTCTCGCGTAGTCATCTCAGCGTTCAAGGAGTTCATCCATAAGTTCCTGGAAGTATACTTTGATGACTGGACAGTGTTCGGATTAGTAAAGCGCCATGTAGCAAGTTTGCACCTGATTTTGGATACGTGTCACAGATACCAGTTCGCACTGAACTTGAAGAAATGCATCTTTTGTGTTCCCTTTGAAATCTTATTGGGTCACGTGGTGTGCAAGCAAGGGTTGATGGTGGACCCTGTAAATATTGTGGTGAAAGTGAATATGGAGGCTCCAAGAAATGTTAAGCAGTGGCGCACAATGCAGGGACATACAGGATATTACATCAAATTGATCAAAGCATATGCTCAGATTACCATGCCTATGGCGAAACTATTGAAGAAGGATGTGACATTCTGTTGGGACGAAGAATGTCAGTGCAACTTAGATGTTTTGAAAGAAAATATGGTCACTACATCGATCTTGGTATTCCCGGATTAGAATAAGGAATTTCACGTACATGTGGATGCCTCTTTTATTGTGTTGGGTGTAGTATTAACGCAAGCTAGTGAAGGAGAAATGGACCACCCTATGGCCTTCGCGAGTAGGAAGTTATCGAAGGCCGAGAAGAATTACTTAATGATTGAGCGCAAAGGATTGGCCATGATGTACATGCTACATAATTTCAGGAACTGTCTATTAGAAGGGCATTTCAAGATGTACACAGATCATTCTGCCTTGAAATATTTGGTTAATAAGCTTGTGTTGGGGGGGAAGATCTGCAGATGGTTTCTATTATTGCAGGAGTATGACTTTGAGGTAATTCTGAAGCCGAGGAGGTTGAATCTAGGACCTAACCATTTGTTGTGGATTGAAATAGGAGAGGAGGCCAATAATCTAGATGAAGGATTGCTAGACGCATAGCTCTTTGCTATGCATGTAGAGGATAATCATTTTGCAGATATCATTCACTTCTTCACTATGGGGATGGCACCAAAAGCATATACAAGTCAACAAATGAAGGAACTCGTAGTGCACACGGAAGAATTTTCAGTTATTGTGGTACATTTGTATAAGATGGGTGCTAATGAAATATTCTGAAGATATGTGCCAGATTTTGAGAGGGATAGCATTCTCATTGAAGCTCATGGAGGGGATGCAGGAGGTCATTATGCAAGAAAAGCGACTGCGCAGAAGATTTTGCATGCAAGACTATGGTGGCCAACACTACACAAGGATTCCAAGGCCTATTGTAAGGCATGTGATGCATGTTAGAGAACGGGCAAACCATCGTGAAGGGATGAGTTGTCATTACAGCCTCAAATATCTTTGCAGCCATTTGAGAAGTGGACAATTGATTTCATTGTGACAATTCAACCCCCAGGGAAGAAAACTGGTGCGTGCTATATCATCACCGTGACAGAATATCTTACCAGATGGGAAGAGGCACAATCAGTTGAGGATTGTACAAGGGCTACAACGACAAAGTATTTGTTTGAGTATATCTTAACCAAATCTGGCTTCCCAAAAGTGTTGATGAGTGACAGAGGTACGCACTTTCTGAATGAAACGATCAGTGCGTTGATAGAAGAATTCTAGGTCTATCATCAGAAGAGTACAACATATCACCCACAGGCCAATGGAACTGTTGAAGCCTTCAACGGGATTTTGGAGAATGCATTGACAAAAATCTGCAACGCATAGTGAAATGATTGGGATGTGCATGTACCTGCAGTGTATGGGCTTATAGGACCATTTGCAAGAAGCTAACAAGACAAATGTTGTTTAGATTGGTCTATGGTGTAGAAGTTGTAATGTCGATGTAGTATGTTGTGCCTAATCTGTGCATAGCAACTCTCATAGTTATGGAAGATCATGAAGCCTTGGAGGAATGGCTCACACAGCTAATGGAGCTTGAAGAGGACTAATTCTTGGTGGGATTCTATCAACAAGTACAAAAGGAACGTGAAAAGGCATGGCACGATCACCACATCAAACTTTGCATGTTGAAGGTAAATGATATTGTCCTATTATATGATAGTAAATTCACTAAGTTTCCGGGGAAATTTCAGATGCATTGGCTAGGGCCATATATTATCAAATAAATTACAGATGGAGGCATAGTGCAGCTCATGAAGCTAGATGGAGAAAGTTTTCTAGGAAGATTGAATGGGAGCCGATTGAAGTTGTATACAGGGGATCCTACATAATGATTATATGGTAGTAAGACAGTCTTAGTGCTCCAGGTAGTTGCAAGGGAGCGAGGAACTCTAAACTATAATGCCAGGGTCAGAGCACTACGCAGCAAGCGGGTTGCATGGAAAATGGTTAAGTTGAAACATATGAAGCTACACGCAGGAAGTTGTGCCATGGAGGGAGGTGCCATGCAGCACAACAGAAAAGTGATCGTTGGAGTCATTTTTCATGATTTGACAGCCAGAAAATGGTTAAGAGGAGTGGGCTGGTGGCATTTAAGGCAAAAATCTTTGAAGATCTGCTGCCAAAACAACATTAATTGTCAAAACTGTGGGGAACCGTTAGACATGAATTCAAACACCCTATAAATTCTGCATGCTGGCTCAACAGAGAACACTTTGTGCCCTTAGAGTTGTTGGTGAAATTTGTTGTCTGTCGCCCATGAGCCGAGCATTTTGGGAGTAATTCTTCGCACACACAGACATTTCTCATGAAGCCCGTGAGTTATTTATGGAGAGGATGGCTGCAACCAACCTCATAAAAGCCTTGAGTTTAGAAGTCACTGTATCCGATGCTCCATGCCTAGAAGTATCCAATGTTGAAGCTATGCCTTCGGTGCCCACAACACCAAGGTCACCAAGGCCAAAACAACCCATGGCGAAAGAAAAACAACCTGCCGTAACAGAAAAGAAACCTGCATCCAAAGAAAAGTAGAAAAAGCCAGTGCAGATACACGCTTCCTCCCCAAGGAATCATACCACTACACTAGCCGAGAAGAAAGATAAGCAACCAGTGAAGGATAAGTAGAAGGTAGTAGAGCTGGAGGCGGAAGAAGGCCAGGGAACGGAGGATATTTACACTGAAGGCGTAGAACCTATAACAAAGCTACCTAGGTATATTCCTCCAAGAAAGGGAAAGGTGAAGGTCACAAAGGACCCAAACTCAAAGAAATTCACCATTTCCATGCCCCTACTACTTGAGCAAGTTTCTTTTGAAGGTTTGCGGCTCACGCGAGTCTCATTATTGAAGATGGAAGATTGGTACCTCGCAGATCACACTAGGTTCCCAAACTTAGCAATGGAAAAATACATGAAGAGAGTGTATTATGAAGAAACAAGTGTTACAGTGCTGGAAATGGAGGAATGGGTTCATGGTGTCGAGCAATCAGGATTGCTCAACTTGCTATATGTGCCACATTACCACTACACCCCCATTAACACAATTTGTATATGCCAGTTTCTTACATTGGTACACGATGGGTGCCTATGGCTAGGAGGGCCTATACCCATCACAAATATGCTCATTCATAGGATTACACACCTAGCATATGAGGGTCTGAACCCAGCCAAGGAGTTTGGAAAAAGGACGGGGGAGAAGGAGAATGCAAAAAGAATGAAGAAAGATTACGAATTGGTAAAGAAGTCACACAGGTTCTCAATTTTAACTATCTCAAACCCCATAGTTCAATTGGCCATGCGGATATTGCCTGGAAAGGTGATGAGGAAATGTCGCACGGATGAATTTCCAGTGCCTGTAGTGTCCGTAGCTGCACAGTGTGTGAAGGGCATGCAATTCAACTGGTCCAGGTATCTCTGTCAGGAGTTCCTGGAAAACTGCTACGAGGCCCAAGATGAAACCAAGTTGTTTCATTATGCTTGGTTATTGTTGTCTATTATGTTGGCTGCATGGGAACTGTAGGAGGATAGCTCGTTTCCTCCGCTTGAAGAAGGATTGCCAAAGGCAGCGTAGTTTGCCTCCTTGTGGACTACAAAGGACCTCGCGTGGATCACATAGACGAAAATCTTTTGGGTCCTAATGGAATTGAATCTCCACATGGAAATTAACCAACATCCAAGGTTGTCCCCAACCTTGTACACATGCTCTTAGCCTACACCACATTCAAGGTTGACTTCCACAGGGTGTATATCCAGGCACGGAAGGATCCAGCTCAGAAGTGGCATGACTTGCCATATTTGGTAACAGAGATAGATGTACAAGGGGTGTTAGAAATATGGCCTGCAGAGTGGCACTCCCCTTCAGATCTAGCTATTGGGCCAACCACAGGTGCGGAGAGTGCTACCACAAAGAAAAGGAAGTAGACAACTAAGCAGGTTGCGCAGAACCTAGTCACGTAGAAAAAGAAGGATGTTGTAGAGAAGGCTCATGTTGAGAAGGAACGCGCTGTCAAGGAGAAGGCAGAACAGGAGCAGCGTGAGTACCAGAAAGGTGACAAGTCACCTTCTCTAGAAATAGAAATAGAAGAGCTTATAAGACAAGGTGATGGAGGCAAGGAAGGGCAGCACTTCCCCTTCATTCTAAAAAGGTGTGAACTGCAATAGAAAAGTGGATCGCGGTAGAAGAAGAATGCTCAAAAAACAAAGGTTGATCCCATGGTACTCACAGAAAGTGACCTGGATGAGATCGGTGATAAAGTTAGGGAGACCGCAACAAAAGTACTACAATAGTTGGAACAATAGTACATGTAAACATTGGGAGGAATTCAGAAGGATCTCTGAGAGTTGTAGCTCCAAGCAACCAAGATCCAAGAAGATGTCAGGAAAGTGAATGGCACACAAGGTAGTTTGGCATGGGGTCAAAGTAAAAGTGTGGAGACGGTTTCGTGGCCGCAGGATGTGCGAGTCTTCCCCTTGCCTGCAGCTTTAGTCCACGCCAACACCAAGGAACAACATGCAATCCTTGACAAAGTCCCAAATATGGGCCTGAACTTTGTTGTGATATCAGTAGAGTCATTTCATGCATTACTACAGGGAGTCACGAAAGAGCTTTGGATCAGGGAACAGCGAGCACTCAGTGTTGTCAGCAAAATCAAAGTCAATAATCAGTAGTTGTTCACCAAAAATACACAGGTTCTATAGGAGAAGGAAATGTTTCAGGGGAACAGTTCACGACTGGATTCAACGGTCGCAGAGGCATGCAAAACAGTGCTTGAGCTTCATATTCCCAAGGATGTATAGCTAGAAGAAAAGATCAGAAAACTAGCTGCTAGTGTGTGAAAAGCCAACGCCGAGGTTAACCAAGTTCATTTTGAACTCAACATGAAGATCATAGAGCTGCAGTTAAATTTGCAGCCCACAACTCCACCAGAGGTCCAGGAGCAGTGTGGAGCCACAATCAAGGAAGGACTGGCCACTCTGGTTGCCATAGTTGCATACTGCACAACATTATTTGAGCAAGCCATGGAGTTGGTCACTAATATGCAAGAAGATCCAAACCTGCAGACACTAAATACATAGATCAAGGAGCTACAATGATAGTATGACGAAGTTAGGGCAACAATGCGCTCCATCACACAAGCACAACACCTTGAAAAATTACAAGAGGGGAATGATCTCCTAGCACATGTAGAGGAAGCACAAAAGAAGGAGGCCTTGCTTAAGGCCAGGCCGCAGCCTTGGTTAGAGGAGGCTTATCAAGTCACGACCACTATTCAGGATAAGCTAAAGGGCATGCAGTAGACGCAACATATAATCAGGTTGGCCGCAGAAGGACCAGCTACAGAGAAGTTAGCTGAGAAGGTCAAGCAGGCAGCCACTCAGAGCACTGCCGAAGTTTCTGCGATCCAAGTAGAGTTGGGGGATCTTCACAATCTTTGTGTTGGGGGACTGTTGGGATGGGGTCCCCTGGGTCAGTTTTGGGGTTAAAATAACCCAAGTTTTGATGTATTTTTTGTAAATAATGTAAAGTATCCACGATTTGTGGATGCGGAGCACATAGATGATTAGGAGTCAAAGGGGTTTTAGCCCCTTGATTATGTAAAGTTTGAGTTGGTTTTGAGATCCACCCATGGTCCGCAAACCAAGGGATTGTATGAAGAAATCTATAAATAGGTGTGTTTTAGAGAGTCTAAGGCATGTCTATGTGGATAACAGATGGAGTATTAGAAGTGATAGCATAGAGAAGTGGGTTAGATATGAGAGAAAGGCTTTGCAGCTGAGCACGCAGAGGCCTAGGTAGATTCTGCAGCTGAGTGCACAGGGTAGTTTTGAGTCCATAAAGTTGACTTGAAGATAAATAAAGAAAGTTACTAAAGAAATCCTGTGTATATCTGTTTATCTTTGTTTACTTCTATTTATGATATATGATGTGGACGAATAATGCATTTATGAAATATTGATCTAATGATGCGTGATTATCTTAAATAAGTCTTAATAAATGTACACAATGCATGTGAATTACTTTCGCGAAGACTTTGATTAATTCTATTATGTTTGCCTAAATAACTTGAGTAGATCTGCGCAAACACTAATTCAGGATCGTTCTCTAATGCATGTAAGTGGATAAATCAACTGTTAAGGGTCTGCAAAGGCTGATCGTAGACCTTCACGAAGGTCTAATGGATGTTCAGTAGAGTTTCATTACCGAGCCCTAAGGGATTATTGATCTACATGAAGGCAGATTTAGGGAACTAAAAGACATCACACTCATCTCTAGATGCATAAACTTGGTTCTTGCATCCCCCCATACTGCTTCGGGTGAGACTATAACCTACACTATGTGGGTTGTTGTCGAAAGGCCAGTAGTGTGGGGATTCGTTGGTTGGCACAACTAACTTTGAACCTGGGTTAGGACTCCCTAAGCCAACAATTATTCATGTGTGATTTCTAATTTGTAGCAATCTAGTTTAGTTATTTCCATTTGTATTAAGTTAAACTAGTTATAAATGTTGATAGAAATAGTTGGAGGTTAGTTTTGCAGTGGGACATTAGTCTAACTCAGTGATCATCTAGTTAATTTATCAATCAACCAAAAATACCTACTACATGTAGATGATCTGAGTTCCCCAACAGTGGTGGAGACTCCAGGGTAGTGTAACATCAGTTGTAGACTAGTCTTGAGTTTACATGTGTTGCATAAAATCATAGATCCAACCTTGGGAATTGTGCAATCAATTGGACGAAAATTCCTAATAAACTAGCTATAAATGTTGAAATAACTAGTTAGAGGTTAGTTGTGCGGTGGGACAACAATCTAACTTAGTGATCGTCCAATTAATTGATCATTCAACCAAAAATAGCTACTACATGTAGATAATTCGAGTTCCCCAACAGTGGTGGAGATTCCAAGGCAGTGTAACATTAGTTGTAGACTAGTCTTGAGTTTATAGGTGTTGCATGCAGTCATAGATCCAAACTTGGGAATTGTGCAATCAATTAGAGGAAAATTCCTAATAAATAGGGGTCTAATTTCTCAGGATTTGCATAAGAAATTAGGGGCTCAAGCAGAGGTAGAAATTGGCTAAGTCTAGGTTAGAGCTTCTCATTGAGCAAAGAGAAAGGTTATTCATTTACAGGTTGAGCTCAAAGTGAGCAAGAAATTGTGATACATTCTTCGTTCATCTGATTAATTCAAGCAGGCTTAAGGTGTTTTTACCAATTTCTTTCCCCTAGATAAATCTATCTACTTGTGTATGTGATTGGTGCATGCTTGTGAATGTTGGTCTAAATTGTGAATTAATTTCCGCAAAGTAGTAGAGTAGAATTATGTCTCTTGATTTAGATTAAAATTCTTAAGTAGTTGCAATTCTATCACTATATTTCTATAGAGTCCTTGAGCTTAATGCAATGTTCGTTGAGTCACAACATTAGAGCTCAGTTGGAAACAAATGAATTATCAAAAATTGAACACACACACACACACACATATATATATCCCACAAATTACGCCAAACGATTTATACATATATTAATTAAAGGTAGACTTCTTATAAATTTAAATGGCTAGGTGCATTTGACCTTATCCCTAATCCATAACAACAATGGATGGGATGCCATTGATGTGAATTATATGAAAGGTCCACCTATCACATGAGGTTGTAGGATATTACATAAATAGTGAAATCTAAATGCTTTTCCCACATTCCATTTACCAAGAGGTTGAGTATGATCACTTGAACCTAAATTTCACTTATATTTATTATGAAGTTTTATCATGTATACAAAAGACCTCCTTATGATCCTCTTAGCCTTCTACAATCAAATCTAATGAATTCTTCTTCTTCACATTCTTATGAGGTACATTTAATGCATTGCAATACATTCAAAAGTAGCCATGAAACATTCATTGGGGGCTTACACATAATATTCACTACATATCATATTCTGAGACCCTACATGATTGAAATCTTCATAGGAAAGAAGATGAATATCGTGAAAATGTACTAATTGTGGTTGCAAATATGGTAATGCAATGTGTTTTCCATATTGTGTAGAGGCAATTGTCATGGAATAGTGACAACAACATCATCAACTTTTGTTGCATGAATTTAGAAAGTGGTGTGCACATCATCATTCATAGTAATAAAATGGAGAGGCAAAATTCTCCCTTTCAAGTGCTTATGCCTCACCTTTTAATAGATCTCGTAATAAAAAATACATTGATTTGTAAACTGTCATTGATATTCCACTGGAAAATTTGTCACAAAAGACCTGATAATATTATATTAAAGATTTGAGAGTACACACTATTACAATTTTATTAAACTTTAAGATCTGTAGATTTAACTGTAATTAGTGCATGCATGCAAATGGAAATTATGCATAAAAGTAGAGAATGAAAAAAATAAGCTCACACGTACACACATAGGATACAAAATATGCTCTAGGAAACCATTCAGGAGAAAACCCAGCCGGAAGATGAGGCCACTTCACTCTCTTTCTCTGTTTAGAAAAACTATGGAACAAAATGTTGTGCCACTCGCTATTCCTCTAGGCTATCTTTGCTCAGCTATGGAACAAAATTCTCTCGAAAGAATGGAATTCCTCTTCCTCGTAGTGGTCTAGTTAAAACACAACCCAATAACGTAATAGTGGTTAAGTTTGACTACATCAACTATTAACTAGAGTTACAATATAGACTCTTCTAGAGTCTTTTACATCACAAACACATTTCCAGCCCCTTTTCCATGAATAATGGGGGCTGATGTGACATCGTCTCAAATTGTAGGTGTGAAAACAAGAAGTTCATCTTTTGAGTGGCATAACTTTTGCATACAGACTCTGATTGATGCACTTCTTGCATCGTTGGAAATATCTCTATGTGTAGAGTAGCATGAAAATGTGCAGCGATAAGGCGATAAATTTTTACCCCCAAAAAAATGTCATTTGATGCCTCAAAATACTCTCAGAAGGTTTTAGACCCCGTTTTGTCAAAACGGGTCCCACTGGTAAAAATTGTCCCATGGGTTGATTCCTCCACTTTTTCCACTTTAAATGCATTGAGATGAATGACAAACAATATAATGATCCAATCCAAATCATACACCAACAATTCTTAAAACAAAATGAAGATAAAATAATGTAGCATGTGGGTGTGTGTGTCTATATATACTATATATATATATATAGACACACACACCCACATGCTACATATTTTATAATCATTATATATATATACTCTATATATATATATATATATATATTATAATATATATTATATATATATATATTATATATAATGATTACAACAAAAGTGAAGATATAATTGTGTACTATAATTTTATTTATACTTCCTAATTTCTTGCTCATTTTATTTTAAACATTGTTGATGTATTCTTTAATTCAGACACACAGAATGATTTCAGTTGATATTAATAAAACTAGATTTGTGTATTAAAACACTTCACGTGGATATAAATTCACACCTTTAGGATTATAGTGACATTTGTGCATGATATACACATGAATTTCAAATATTAGTGCCCAATAAAATGTTCCAACAATGGAAACCTCTACTAAAAAAGAAAACACTTCCATAGTTTATCAAAATTTTAATGGCTCATCTTTTAGACATGCAAGGAAATATTTCATAATAAATATGGATATGCAAACCTACCTTTATGGAAAAATCAATTGGATTTGTGCTATACACCAAAATATCATCCATTTGAATGAATTCCTTTCTACTAATATTCACAAAATGATCATTTGTCAGTAAGGGAGTCACATCTAAACATGATCCATTATAAAACCATCACTTAGTGACTATGTTCGTCCCATTTAGTATAGGTAACACTGCAGAAATATCAAGAGAATTCTTTGGCCCTCTCAAAATCGATTCACTAAAAATTGTAGATAATTAATAGAAAGAATGCAAAATAATAAAGTATAGAATCAACCGATAACACTTTCAAATTTGACAAATCTCTGCAAATACCTCTTTCTCCTTGTTCACGGTGAAGCGCAATGGCGAAATATGGGTGAATTCGCTTGATTTTCAAATTCTTTCAGTGAGTCATATTTGAGTCTTGAAAGCCTCCCACACCGTAAATTCATGCATCTACTATAGCCATGTCAAATTTCAGCCTCTATCAGCACAAATAGAAAAAATTCAACGTTGGCCTCATTCACTGTTACAATGGTGAATTATTTCTGTGAGTTTTATTTGAGTCTAGAAACCCTCCCATATTTTCAATGCATGCATCTAACATATCCATGTCAAATTTAAGTTCCTATGAGCACAAACTGAAAAAATTGCAACATTGGCTCCATTCAGTACAAGTCACACCGTGGCAAGCTCAAGAGACTTTTGTGGCCCTTTCGAAATTGATTCACTTAAACTTGCATATAATTAATAGAGAGAATGCAAAACAATAAATTATAGAATCAACTAATAGCACTTTCATATTTGGAAAATCTCTACAAATACCTCTTTCTCCTCATTTACGGTGAAGCATAATGATGAAATTTGGGTGACCTCGCTTAACTGTCGAATTCTTTTTGTGAGTCGTATTTGAGTCTCGAAACCCTCCCATACCGTCAATGCATGCAATTACCATATCCATGTCAAATTTCAATGCATACGATCATAAAATGAAAAAAAATCACAATTGGCCCCTTTCACAAGTCACACCGCAGTGAGCCCAAGAGACTTTAGTGACCCTCTACACATCACTCTCAATATTCCCAATACCCAATTTATGTACTATAAACTATTTGAAAGAAACATATTAAGAATAAAGGATATATATAAATTACTAAAAAAACAAAAATTTAAGTTATATGAAAGAGAAAAAATCAATTGAAAACGTATAAATGCATACCTCATACATTTCAACGTTTCAATATATCATTAATCTTCTTCTTCATCCAACTCAAGATCTATGTCATCTAGTTGAAAAATGACATTGAAACACTCAGCCATTTTAGCGTCATCATTAATGTTATCAATATCATCATAATGAAGAACATCATCTCCTACATTTGGTTCAACTTCTTCAAGTTCTTCATCTGGCAGCACTTCATCGAGAACATCGTCTAGAACATATCCTTGAACTTGTTTGACATCTTTGTGATCTGACACATCATAAACTAAATTATCCTCTACATAATCATCCTCTTCAACATTATCATCTTATTTCGCTACATTATACTCGATCGACCTTCCTCTAGATCATATCTAACAACATATGACCAACCCACTCTACCTAGAACCTTTCAATAAAAGACCTATTCACATTGGCTTGGAAGAACATAATGATCTAATCCTAGCTCATATGACATTTTATTAACCATAGTAAATCCATTATCATGTTGAGTAACCATTCTATATAGATCATGTTCATTCATTTGTATCCTATACCATTTCACGTCGAACAAAAACAATTTGAAGGAATCAAAGTCACATTAACATATGTCATCCTAATACCCATAACATCAATTTTGGGAGAATTGTCGACGTTGTCACTTCTAGAGGAAACATTAGTGACCTAGAAGACTATAGTTATCCCACAATAAAAAAAATTCCTCTTTTCATCCAACTTTTGATGTGAAATTCACACCATTGTACCACATAGCCTTGTGGTGTTTCAACTATAATATGACAAACACATAAACAAGGAATTGTAAATTAATAAACATACTCATATAACTTGGAAAATATTTGAAAAGACACACCTGAATTCACATTAACAATATATTTATAAAATAAATTAATAAAATATCGCAAGCAGGTGAAAATGCATCCTTGCATGTTTATTTTTTCAAACCATTTTCTAAATCAATTTCCCTTTTCATAAGATTGGAATCTTATGCACGACAACTTCTTTAACCAATGCATACACCCCTTGCCATGATAATATACCATGATATTGTTCACATCTTTCAATCCATGGCTTCATTCAATCAATATTGTTTGCAATGTAGAAATGTAGTGCATCCCAATCTCGACCAATTGTATGAGAAAATCATAATTCACCAATAAATATTAGTTACCATGGTCAACATTCATAATTGATGAAAGAATAAAAAATGAATAGTATGATATACAAAAAAATGAAAAGTCTTGTAAGTCTTATAAATTGTCTTATAAATCTCCACATGAATTATTTAATTTCCTTTTGCTTTTGGTGTTCTACCTTTCCCCAACTAGTGCTCCCCTTCAAATTTTTTGATGGAGTTCACATCCCAAATGCAATCCACATGCATATTTACTTCTAATATAGGAAGATATTGGCTAATATACACCATGGATTGATATTCCATATGTCCCTCCGCCACAGAACCCTTAGGATATGCTTTTTTTCTAACAAAAGCCTTCAATAATTTCAAGTACCTCTCCACCATCCACATTGGACTTATGTGTACAGGTCCACACAATCCAATCTCCTCGACTTGGTTTATGAGGTAGTGTTCTTCTGCATTGAAAAATGTCGGAGGTAGATACTTTTGGTGCATTTCACACATTAACCAAGGAATTTGTCTCTTCAAATGCATTTCACACATTAACCAAGGAAACATGTTTGGACTATTGTTTAAAATATAACAAGAAAATAATAATAAATCAAACATATTGTTCATTTTATCCACTTGGTGAAAACTAGTTTTAGAAAATAATAATAATTAAAAACACATTACTAAATTGTACACTTTTCCAAACCCTCCCATATTCATATAAGGGTCTTAAAACCCTCCTAACGTCAATTCATGTATCTACTATAACCATCTCAAATTTCAATGCATACAAGCACAATCTCAAAAAATTTCGAAGTTGGCCCCTTTCACAAGTCACCTTGTGTGGGGTCAATTAATTAAAGAAAATTTTCAAATAATTTGTAACTGTTAAGTGGTGGATTAGTACTTAGGGTTAGGCCCACAAAATGTAATAATAACCTTGACACCAATGATAATTGGTTCCTAGCTAGCCATCATTTTTACATTCGTGGCATGACTCATATCCTTAAATATTGAAACTAGGACCATAAGAGAGACATATAATAAATTATGCATGATTCATTGAGACATCATTCCTTTTCATATAAATGATGTTGATGGTGATGACAATGACGACATTGACATCGACAATGACGATGATGATGATGATGATGTTAAAGATGATGTGGATGAAAAAGATGATGATGGTGATCATAATGATGTTGATGAAGCTGAAAATGATGATGGTGATGATGACAATGTAGTTCATGATGACAATGATGGAAAAGATGATGGTGAAGGGTATTAAGTTTTCTCACTTGGAAGGTTTAGGATTTCTCTCAACCTATGGACTATGAAGTACATTATAATTCTGTAACTGGTAAATAGTATTAAATAATTTCATCTCCATGACATTTATATCTGTTAAAATTTTTTAGTTTGATTGTCAAATTATTTTTGTGAGTTGTATTTAAGTTGCAAAACCCTCCCATATCGTCAATGGATGCATCTACCATAATCATGTCAAATTTCAGTGCATACAAGCACAAACTAAAAAAATTTCAACGTGGCCCCATTATCAAGTCATGGGCAATCATGGGCCCATAAATCAATTATAAACTAAATTTTAACATCCAAACATTAATTTAGTCAATTTTATAAAAATCATTATGATCCCTTGTGGGAACTCTGTTCATGGAAAGTTATGGGTCAACATTACTTCTTTTTTGTGGGTTCCCCTTTCCAATTTGGGTCGGCCCACCAACTCATCACACATGTCCGCTGGTTGGGCGGGTGCCCTGGCATGCTCAGCACATGACCTTCCCCATGGGTGTCAGGTGCCCTGGTGTGCCTAGCACGCGACACCCCCATGAGCACCTCGGCACCCCGCCTTTGTGCAAGTGCACCTAGGGTGCAGGTGTTCACCTTGCTATGCAAATCAATGAACACAAATAATTTTCTTATTAATGACAACAAAATAAATTTATCATTTGCTATTTCCATGCATCATGATCAATCAATTATAAACTGGCTTTTAACACCAAAACATTAATTTAGTTATTTTTCTAAAAATCATTATGAGACCCCCTTGTGGGAACTATGTTCATAGAGGGTCATGGGTTGACATTACTTCTTTTATGCGGGTGCCCATTTCTAAGTCAGGTTGACCAACCAACTCATCGCATGGGCACCCCTGTCGGGTGGGCACCCTGGCGTGCCCAAAATGTGACACCCCCATGGGTATTGGGCACCTTGGTGTGCCCAGCATGCAATGCTACCATGGACGTCGGGCACCCTAGTGTGCCCAACACGTGATGCCTCCAAGGACGCCCCACTTTCTTTCAAGCGCGCCCATGGTGCAGGCGTTCATCTTGCTATGAAAGTCAAAGAACAAAAATCATTAGCTCATCAATGACAACAAAATATCATCATTTTTTATTTCCATATTGCATGATCAATCAATTATATACTGACTTATAACACTGAAACATTAATTTAGTTAATTTTCTAAAAATAATTATGAGACCCCCTTGTAGGAAATTTGTTCATGGGTAGTCATGGGCTGACATTACTTATTTTGTGCAGGTGCCCCTTGCCAAGTCAAGCCGACCCACCAACTCATCTCATGGCTGCCCTAGCATGCCTTGCATGCAACACCCTGATAGGAAATTGGGCATCCCGCCTTCATGCGGACTCACCTAGGGTGCGAGCAATCACCCTACTATACAAATCGGTGAACACAAATCATTTTCCCATCAACTATCGCAACAAAATATTATTATTTGTCAGTACCATGCTACATAATCAATCAATTATAAACTATATTTTAACACCTAAACATCAATTTAGTTAAACTTCTAAAACTCATTATGACACCCCTTTGTGGGAACTCTAGTCATGGGCAGTCATGGACCGACATTACTTCTTTTTTAAGGGCACCCATTTCCAACTGAGGTCAACCCACCAATTCTTTGCATGGGCGCCCTTGTTTGGCAAGCACCTTGGCATTCATAGCATGTAATGCCACCATGGGCATTGGGTGCCCTAGCATGCCTAGCATGAGACACCCCCATGGGAACCTAGGTGCCTTTCCTTTGTGTGGGTACGCCCAGGGTGTGGGCATTCACTCTGTTGTGAAAATCAGTGAACATAAACCATTAGCTCATCAATGACAACAAAATATTATCATTTGTTATTTCCATGTTCCATGATCAATCAATTATAAACTGACTTTTAGCACTGAAACTTATTTTAGTTAATTTTCTAAAAATAATTATGAGACCCCCTTGTGGAAACTCTATTCATGGGAATTCATGGGCCAACATTACTTCTTTTTTGTGATCGCCCCTTGCCAAGTCAACCCAACCCACCAATTCATTGCACGGGTGCCTTGGTCACATGCCCAGCACGTGACACTCCCATTGGTGCCCCGCCTTCGTGCGGTTGCGCCCAGGGTATGAGCATTCTCCCTACTGTGCAAATCAGTAAATATAAATCATTAGCTCATCAATGCCAACAAAATATTATCATTTTTTATTTCCATGCTACATGACCAATCAATTATAAATCAAATTTTAACACCCAAACATTAATTTAGTCAATTTTCTAAAAATCATTATGATACCCCCTTGTGGGAACTCTGTTCATGGGAAGTCATAGGCTAAAATTACTTCTTCTATGTAGGCGCCCCTTTCCAAGTCAGGCTAACCTACCCAATTCATCGCATGGGCGCCATTTCTAGGCAGTTCCTTGACATTTTGAGCACAAGATGCTCCCATGGGTGCCCGCGTGCCCCACCTTCATACAAGCGCCCCTATGGCATGGGTGTTCACCTTGTTGTGTAAATTAGTGAACAAAAATCATTAGTTCATCAATGATAAAAAAATAAATAAATAAATAAAAATAAAAATAAAAATAAAAAATAAAAAATAAAAAAAAATTACTATCATTTGTTAGTACCATGTTGCATAATCAATCAATTATAAACTGCCTTTTAACACCTAAACATAAATTTAGTTAATTTTCTAAAAAAAATTATGAGACCCCCTTGTGGGAACTTAGTTCATGTGTAGTCATGGGACGACATTACTTATTTTATGTGGGCACCCCTTACCAATCTAGGTCGACCCACCAACTCGTTGTATGGGCGTCACTATCGGGTGAGTGCCCTGGCTGCATGCCTAGCACACGACGCCCACATGGGCGCCCAGGTGTCTCGCCTTCATGCAGACGCGCGAAGGGAGTGGACGTTCTTGCTGCTGAGAAAATCAGTGAACACAAATCATTAGCTCATTAATGAAAAAAAATATTATCAATTTTTATTTCCATGCTGCATGATCAATCAATTATAAATCGACTTTTACCACCCAAATATTAATTTCGTCAATTTTCTAAAAATCATTATGAGACCCCCTTGTGGGAAATTTGTTCATGGGCAGTCATGGGCCAACATTACTTCTTATGTGTGGACACCCCTTTCCAAGTTGGGTCGAACCACCAACTTGCCGCATGGCCACCCCTCCCTGGTGGGTGCCCTAGCATTCCCAACATGTCACACCCCGATGGATGCCTGTGTTCCTCCCCTTCATGCGGGCACACCCAGGGCATGGGAATTCACCTTGTTGTGCAAATTAGTGAACACAAATCATTAGCTCATTAATGATCACAATAAAATATTATCATTTGCTAGTACTAGGCTACATAATTAATCAATTATAAACCATATTTTAACACTTAAATATTAATTTAGTTAATTTTCTAAAAATCAATATGAGACTCCCTTGTGGGAACTCAATTCATGGGCAGTCATGGGCCAAAATTAATTATTTTGTGTGGGTACCCCTTTCCAAGTCGGGTCAACCCACTAACTAATCACATAGGTTCCCCTATCGGGTGGGTGCCCTGGTGTGCACAACACGTGATACCCCCATGGATGCTCGGGCTCCCTAAGTTTGTGCAGGTACATCCAGGGCTTAAGCATTCAACCTACAGTGCAAATCATGAACACAAATCATTGGCTCATTAATGGAAATAAAATATTATCATTTTTTATTTCCATGCTAAATGATCAATCAATTATAAACTGACTTTTAACACCCAAACATTAATTTAGTCGATTTTCTAAAAATCATTATGAGACCCACTTGTGGGAACTCTGTTCATGGGAAGTCATCGATTGACATTACTTCATCTATGTGGGCACCCCTTTCCAAGTCAGGATGGCCCACCAACTTGTTGCACGGGTACCCTTGCTGGGAGGGTGCCCCAGTGTGCCCAGCATGCGACACCCCCATGGTTTCCCACATACCTCGCCTTCATGCTAGCATGCTCAGGTAATGTGAATTCATCTTAATATGAAAATTAATGAAAAGAAATCATTAGCTCATCAATGATCACAACAAAATTTTACCATTTGTTAGTACCATGTTGCATGATCAATCAATTATAAACTGACTTTTAACACCTAAACATTCATTTACTTAATTTTCTAAATATTATTATGAGACCCCCTTATGGGAACTCAGCTCATGGGTATTCATGGGCCGACATTACTTCTTTTGTGTGAGCACCTCTTTCCATGTCGGGTTGACCCACCAACTTCTCGCATGGGCACCCTCCCAAGCAGGCGCCCTAGCATGCCCAACATGTAACAACCCCATGGATGCCTGGGCGCCTTCATGTGGACGCACTCAGGGCAGCAATGTTCACCCCGTTGTGCAAATTATTGAACCCAAATCATTATCTCATAAATGAAAACAAAATATTATCATTTGTTATTTCCATGTTGCATGATCAATAAATTATAACCTAAATTTTAACACCCAAACATTAATTTAGTCAATTTTTAAAAATCATTATGTAACCCCCTTGTAGGAACTTTGTCCATGGGAATTCATCAACTGACATTACTTCTTTCTTGCGGGCACCCATTTCCAAGTCGGATTGACCCACCAAATCATCGCATGAGAATCCTATCATTCGTAACACGCGATGCCCCATGGGTGCCCGCGGGTACCCCTTTGTGCTAGTGCAACCAGGGTGCAGACATTTGCCATGTTATGCAAATAAATGAACACAAATCATTAACTCATCAAGGAAAACAAAATATTATCATTTGTTAGTACATCCATGCTACATAATCAATCAATTATAAACCAACTTTTAATACCTAAACATTAATTTAGTCAATTTTCTTAAAATCATTATGAGACACCCTAGGGGAAACTTACTTCATGGGAAATTATGGGCTGAACTTACTTCACATGTCTTCCCAACAACTGTGTCGCCCAGTTCATCTATCGCCCAACTCGCTCGGTACATCTGCTTAATGAACCAAAGTCAAATTTAAGGTGAACAAAAGAGGACAAACCAATTGAAAACATATAAATACATACCTCATACTTTTCAACATTTTGATGTCATTAATATTATTCCTCATCCATATCATCATTTGTGTCATCTAGTTCTAAATTCATGTACAAAGGATTCACCACATCAACATCATCATGATCATCACCATCACCATCATCATCATCATCATCATCATTTGGAACATGCTCTTCTACATTTGGTTCAACTTCTTCAAGTTCTTCGTCTAACACAATTTCAATATCAGATAGTGCATCCAAATTAACATCATCTCGATTAACATATATTCCTTAAACTTCTTCAATATCTTCGTCTGACACTGCATCAACCCCCTTCTCCTCTACATCATCTTCTTCTTCAATTTCATCTTCTTCCACTACATTATAGTTTATTTCCCTTCCTTTGGGATCATATCTAATAACATAAGACCAGCCCACTTTACTTGGAAAGTCTACATAAAATACCTACTCCCAATGGCTTGGAAGAACATATTGTTGATCCTGGATTAATATTCCTTGTATCAACCATGGAAAATTCGTTAGTATGCTAAATAAAAATTCTATTAGGGTCACGTTCATGGATTCATTGCCTAAACCATTTGACATCAAACACAACTATTTTGAAGGATTCAAATTCACGCTCAAGTATATCATGTAGATATACATAGTATCGATTCTCAAAGATTTCTGGATGTCTTTCACCTCTAGAGGAAACATTAATACCTTGAAACAACGTAGTTATCCCACTATCATATGTTTCCATATTTTAATCCAACCTTTTGATGTGAAATTTGTGGCCATTGCACCACATTTTGTTGTGGTGTTTCAACCGTAATACAACAAACACATAAAAAAATGCATCGTCAATTAATAAGCATGCCTATTTATACTTGAAAATTAAGAAAATTAAGAAAAAAACACCATATGCATCAATATAACTGTAAAAAAACTAAGTAGTATGAGTGAATATGCTTTCTTGATAATCTTTTAACCATATGCTAGTCAATTTTTGTCTGTGTAAGATTGGTATATCCACTATGTTGATATTCTTTGACCAATGAAGACACACCATACCATGATAACCTACCATTATTATCTTGTTGCGTCATTCAATCCATACCTTCATCCAATCTTTATTGTTCGCAATGTATAAATGTATTGCATCCCACTCTTGACTGAATATATTAAAATAAAACAATTCACATACATATAATTAGTTACCATGTTATACCTTCATAATAATGGATTATGTAGGAAGACTAAAAATTAAATAAGTACGATATACATAAAAACAAAAAAATCAAATGTGTTATAAATCTCCAGTATCTAGTTACATCTCACTTTGCTCATTCTACCTTTCGCCAATAGGTGGTTCCCTTCAAAATCATCTACAAAGTTGACATCCCAAATGTGATCCAATACATTGATACTTTTTCCTATTTCATCACTATATTAGCGAATATAAACCATGGTTTGATATACCATAGAACCCACAGGACATGCTCTTCGTCTGACCAAAGCCTTCAATGATTTCAAGTGTCTCTCAACCATCCACATTGATCTTGTGTGTACAGGTCCACACTTTTCAATCTCCTCAGCTTGGTGTATGAGGTAGTGATCTTGTGCATTGAAAAATGTTAGAGGTAGATACTTTTTCATTTCACACATTAGATGGGGAATTTGTTTTCTCCAATACTTTATATCTTTTTTACGATTTCTTTAGATGACAACCATCTACAAATGAAGCAAGCAAATCACATGTTCAACAAAAAAAGAATAATATAGTACATGATTACAAGAAAAACACATGTAGTGAAAAATATGTGACACAACAACTTATTGAAAAAATTGCACTTTGCACATAAATCTCCACTTACCTCATGTATTTTCCAAGATCATATATAACTTGTTTGACATTGTTGTCAAATTTTTGGGAGAGATAAAGGTAAAACATATTGTAACAAAAATATTGATCGATCATTATTTTTTCCCAAATTAGTAAAAGAAACACCAATTAACAAGATGTTTCACCAATGTATAAAATATATATACACCAAAATAATTACCTTAATGATCGTATCGTGAGTTCTTAACCCAATTAATTCACCTTTATTTGTTAGGATATTCTTTATGTTTGAAGAAAATCCAATTGGAAACTTATTTTTTTCAATAACCTCTTTGACATACTTGCTTTGGTCCTTTATCAATAACTATGGAAGGGTGCTTATATTTTGGCCTTGTCCATCACAATTTGAATGAATCACACTTTGTAATGCATGTTTAACCTCATTAATGTTATTACAAATCTTGAATTTTTTTTTCTTTGTCTCTCCTTCCATCTAATATTTTCCATAAGGTCTCCGTTACATTCTTCCCGATGTGCATTATATCAAATAAATAAACAATTTATAGGTGCTCATAGTAGGGGAGTCTATTGAATTTCCCAAGATAACTTTTCATTCCTTGTTGAAGTGCCCATTTATTAATTCCTTCATGATCTACAATGTGAATCATAGTTAAATATATTATAACAACAATATAATCTATCAATTAGTACATTGAAGAAAATTCCATAAAAAAATATAAAATAATCCAAACATATCACGTATATTGATACATATACAATTCAATCCATACCTTGAGAGACTCTATTATATTGAAATTCCATGCACGAGGTGTCGTTCTCCGTGGTCATAATCCAATCTCTTCTTTCCCACTAAAAAGATGTTTTTTAGTACTTCAGTAACTGTGGTTCTTAGAAAGGAAGGGCCTATACTCATCAAACACCTTCATTTTTAAGCTTCTTGAATGATGATATTTCATCATAGGACCACAAACTAAACAAGAAAAGATTACCCTTTGTTTGAAGACCTGTGAAAAATGGAATAATTTTTATATCAATTATTTTAAGTATGTACAATGAAGGTTGAATTATTTAAAAAACATACTTGAAATGAACTTCGTAAAATTAAATACTATTAAAGTGCGGGGTAACATTATAACATACCATAGAAATGTGTTAGCCCTGGGGAATCGTGAGTTGTCCATACAAGTGTTGCATGAAATTCAAGTTCCCTTTGTGCAATACTGGTCTACAATTATCATACATAGTGATATCATTCCATAACTCCACTACCTGATCATCGATAAGAGGCTCGATATATACATTCATATCTTTGACCTGGTACTTACCTAATTGATTGAACATACAATACATAATTAATACATATCTAAATAAATAAATAAAATTATAAGACATAATTACAAGGCATAATTGAACATATATGAGTAAATTAACAAAAAAATATAGGACATAATTATGAAACAAACAAGACAAATGAGATGTTATTGTGATAAACAAATTAATACCTAGAAGAATCATTGTCAACATTATGTGGTCCCTCTTTATTGACTTCCACAGAGGAATGTTATTCAATTGATAACAAAATGAGCCACACCAAGTACGTAGATTTGGGCTCTCCAAATGGATTGACACTGTCAGCTGCTAATGAAAGCTTAAGATTATGAGGTTCTCTTTTAAAATTTGGCCACTTTTCTTCTATATTCCTAAATGCATATCCATCTGCAGGCATTCGAATAAAACCATATTCACTTCTATTCCTTCAATGATAATCCATAAGTTTTTCTATGCTTTTGCACCAAAACAATTGTCGCAGACGTGGAATTATGGGAACATAATGAAGAACCTTGTGAGGCACATTTTTTGTTACTTTATCGGTTTGATATCTACTCTCATCACATTTTGGGCATTTTTCTTTCAACGCATGTTATTTATAATAGATAATATGATCATTAATGCATGCATGAATATTTTTATACTCCATTCCAATATCTTTCATAACAACATGTAAATCTTGGTATGTACGAGGTAAAATATTTGACGATGGTAACATAAATTCATCTTAATCTACAACATAAAAAAATAGTATTCATTATTGTACTAAACAATATTAATCGTACATATTGTATCCAAATGTTACAAATTAATGAAATGATGCAAATGAATGTACTAACATTAAAAACAACGGAAAAAACAATTTCTTTATCATGTATATAGTATTGAATGTCACAAAATATATTACATACCTTAGGAGTTGTCTCACACATGTGTTTCACAAACCATTCACCACCTTTAAGTTGACCAGCAACAATATAGTAGAGTGAAGAGATATCTTTGAGGATTCATAAAGAGGTTTAGTTTCCATCTCAAGTACAGGTAAATCAAAAGCATGGTCATCATACTAGTCATCATCAACATCCATTCCAACATTATTAAATGTCTCCTGGATCAATCTATTTTCCCCATCTTCTTCAACTACGTTATCAACATCATTATCTTCTTACATAGGATCATTAGCTTGATCCTCAATATTAATCGCTCCATGTTCTTGAATAGGTGCTTGTACTACAATCACCTCTTCCTCATTGAGCAATGACCTAGGGGGTCGATACTATACAATTACAATCAAAAAACTAATATTAGTATATATAACAAATATTGAAACGTCGATATAACAATAATTTGCAAATGTAATATATAAGGAAAACAAAGACAAGAAAGAGAAATAGAAAGACAACTAATTAGGTGAGACCCAGAAACAAAGACAACAAATAAATGATGATGCTTGTGCAATTTATCAATATATTTAAGAGTATGTTGAAAAAATCTAAGAAAGATGTTACTTTTCTTGGCATGTAGGAAGTGAGACACTTTTTCAGATATATAGTCACAACCATAATAAAAAACATATTGGCCTTATTTTACATCCATCATTATAATGCCATATTCTTTGTTAATGTCATATTTTGCATAATATACTTTAAAAACTTATTAATAATGCTCCATAAAAACCCATGATTAACCTTCAAATCCTCTAAGTCCATAACCCCTAAGCCCTCAACCCCTATGCCCTAAACCCTTAAACATTAATAACCCATTATCCCTAAGCCCATAAAGTAATTAACCCCTAACTCGACCTAACCCCTTAATCGACCCTAACAAAAATAATCAAATAATATTTCTAGTTCACATCAAGATGGCAACACAGTTCAAACACCTCCCAAAATATAATTATAAAATACATTTACAATAGAAATATAAAACAATTTACAATACAAAAACACACAATCTAAAATACAATATACATATTATAAACATTTACTAAAACAATCTACAATAAAAAGACATATAATAAATAACTTACAAATAGATGATATTCATGTCGGCCTTTAGCCTGTCCATAGTTTACAAAATTAACCTCAAAATAAACCTACAACCTTTCAAAACAATCACATCTAATATATATATATATATATATATATATATATATATATATATATATATATAGATATATATTATTATATTATATATATAATATATATATATATATATATATTATATTATTATATATTATACATAATAGTATTATATTTTTATAGTATATATGGCAATATGTTCACATTATATGATGTTTAGGCTATATATATATTATATGTTATATATTTTAAATAACTTTATATATAATTTATATTATAATCTATATATTATATTATATTAAATTATATTATATTATACTAATATGATATCTTTATATATTATAATAGTAGTGCGGGCCAAGAGGGGCGTTGTACAACCCAGTATAGGAGTAATGTGTAGGTGTAATTTAAGAGAGTTTGTAAACATTTTTACATGTTAGCTTAATATGTTGAATTTATATTTATATGTCCAAAATACATAAACAAATGACAAACATTTACATGTGGTCCCAATATGTTGAATTTATATTTAATTTGCCCAAAATACCTAAAAGAATGGTAAATTTACATGTAGGCCTAAAATGTTGAATCCTATTATAGGCGGCCGGAGGTTGCAATTTGTCCAAAATACGTAAATGAATGGTAAACATTTGTTGTGTGTTCTATAAAAGTAAAAGTAATAAAATATAAAATCAATTTGTTAATTTGTATTTTGTTGTTATTAATATTATGAATATTTTTTTAAATAAAGAAAATTCATTATTATATATTACATTTTAATATAATTTAAACTTGTAAGTAGCAACAATAAGTTAAGATCCATTTAACCCACTATAAAATACATAAATGATTCTCTAACCATATTTATATTTTAATTAATTAACACATTACTTTAATACTTACATAAACTTCAATATCGTCATATGTTTAACTTATGGATTCCACATCCACTGCCATAGATATTATTACTTGTAATATAGCCGTTTGTTAACAATACCATAGGCCAATACCAATGGGTCATCAAATACAAATTGCCCAAAACCATCTCTCATTCACAATCACAAATTATTTTATTTGACTTTTATTTTATTAACATT
Organism: Pinus taeda; assembly: GCA_000404065.3. Classification (NCBI taxonomy): domain Eukaryota; kingdom Viridiplantae; phylum Streptophyta; class Pinopsida; order Pinales; family Pinaceae; genus Pinus; species Pinus taeda. The sequence continues at coordinate 193,874 of APFE030445474.1, read as the reverse complement.
TTTTATTAAATTCTAAAAGAAAAATTATATAATTACTTACTGAATATATCTGCACTCTATCACATTAAAATATATAAGATATAAATAGTAGATATAAATTAAGATCTATTTTACCATATAAATTAAAATAATATTTTTGTAGACATGTTTAAATTTCATTAATAAGCACATAAAAACTTAGTACTTACAACATGCAAATATTTTTAACCATGGATATTTACCCCAACTTTACCATGGATATTATTAACCATAGAATACCACATGCCCAAAAACCATCTCTTATTTCTTACAATATAACAAGTTTTTTAACCACAGATACTCACCCCACTTTGCTATGAATATCATTAACCATACCATACCATGGGCCAAAACGACACATGCTTAAAAAACACTTCTCATTTCACAGTCAAAATATTTTATAAATATTTATTTTAATTTTACTTTTATTACAATTATGGATAAAGAGACACTCTCCATCATAGTATGGAAGAGATGTTGTAATGTTTGTTATATTATGTTATCTAAACATTTTGATCCAATTAAATTACATAAAAATAAAATTATTAATTAAAACATTTTGACTTAGTGAAACTACATAAAAATAAAAATTAAATGAAAAAAATAAAATTAATAATTAAACCAACCTAGATCCATCTTAAATCCGGATCTATCAAGCTCTGAGATAAATCAAATCTCTCAAGGTGCAAAGATTTCTTCAATTTTTGCACTCAGAAAAGAGGTTTGCACCTCCAGATATTTGATCCCTCTCAATGCTTGATAGATCCAAAGTTGAGATGGATCTAAGCTGGTTATAATATTAATGTTATGTTTAATTAGTTAAACTGATCAACGTAAAGTGGTCCCATATTAAACATTTTCATCGAAAAAAATCATTAATGGTGGAATTAAACATTATGGAATGGTTATTTGTTATTTGTCAGAAATTAGACAACACATTTTCAAATTGAATATATCGTCAAATATCTGATGGTAAAATTAGACAACACATTTTCAAATTGGATATAGCGTCAGATCTCTGATGGTAAAATTAGACAACACATTTTCAAATTGGATATAGCGTCTGATATCTAATGGTAAAAGAATCACTGTTAGATATTCGACGATAAGTGGAATTATAGGAGACTGTCGGATAATCAATAGGATAGGACAATCCATCATTCAATCATTAAAGAATTGACGAGCTTTGAAATTTAAAAAAAAAAAACTAAAAATACATTTAACTTACGACACTTTTTTCGATTTTATCCATTTCATCAGATTCTCCCGTTAGAATTTTCGCCCAAATGTAGTAGTGTAAAGAGTAAGTGGATTACCATTTGTCAATTTTACATAGTAACTATTCACAATGAACTTCATATTAATGCATATTTTGATCTCATACGTACTATATATGTTGGTTTGATTTCATCAGTAAATTCAGAAATTAAATCCATCAACAAATTCATTCTTTACAATATGAAAATGACACAGCCATGGGTCGCATTGTATGAGCATAAGAGTAGGAAATGGGACAGTGACATGAAATAATTCAAACAGTTGAATGGTAGAAACATGACTTATCCTAATCATTTAAAAGAAAATATGCAAAGGAGATGCCCTAAAATTTGGGTTGTTGTTCAAGGCAGAGAGAAATATGGTACATATCATTGTTACCCATGTTCTGAAGAGGATGATCTAAACATAGGGATTGGGTGCAACAACTTGGTAATATTCTCTTTCTATACATTTTTAACTTCATACTACACCTTTAAATTGTAACATCTATATTTTATATTTTTAATTATGTTTGGGTGATTAGACACATGACACTAATTTTTTCACTTTTTATAGGTGCATTTTTCCCATCTATGTGGGCATATGGAAATCATTTTTACATGGAATATGTCGACGATAGATGCATAACATAAGACTATGGAGTGGAAGTCTAGTTAGACCAATCTAGTCGTGCTAGCCACCGCGATCAAAACCTAATGCAGGGGACATTAGGTTACATTGGAAAGATACAAGAGATCATTCAGGTGGACTTCTCTTCATTCAAATTTGTTATTTTTAGGTGCAAGTGGTGGGACACCTTTCATCGTAATAATGTAACAGAAGAACGTGATAGTGGCCTGATATCTATTCACTCTATAAATATGTGACATGAAGCTAGAGAACCTTATGTTTTCCCAAAACACTACAACCAGGGGTTTTTTTATCCATATGTGTTAAATAGGAATTGGTGATTTGTATTAAGACACGAGATCAAAACATGTTTTTGAGAACAACATGCCAAACGTTGAGGAAGATAATAAAGGTGATGAAAATGTAGAGTGATATGTACTTGTGTTATTTCATCATTTATACTATTGTTGTATGTTTTGTTTTCATTATTTTGCTAAGTATTTCCAATTGATGTTGCTCCCTCTATTGTATCTGCTACATGATTGACATATAAAATACATCATCCTCATACATAAAAATACATTTTTTTATTATTAAATGAAAAATGTTTTTATTAATATGGAAGCATAATTCTCAATTAAAAAAAAACATTATCGATGCGCCAAAGACACAGTCATGCACTGGCTTTGGTGCTCTGTAAAAGTCAACAGGACTGTAAACAGTGTGCACATACCTTTACGGTGCACTTACCTATGACGCGCCGTTATAAACTAAAAGGAGGTCTTATGCATGTATAAAATTTTGATTACATCATTTTATTGACCATAAGAGAAACAAATGGGCTTACATGGATGCATGAGAGGTTTTAACTTTTCCTTCATGGATAATGGAATAGTTTTGACTTTTCTTTTTAATGGCAATTATAAATAAAAGTTGAAGTAATAAATATTTTATGACTAAGAATAAAATGATAAATAATGTGATGATTATTAAGAGGCATTTGTTTGACTTTCAAATAGACTTGGTGATGTGTTTTTCTTTCCTATTTAGATTATGTAAAATAAATATCTATTTTTATATATTTATAAGTAAATTATTTAAAGTAGACATGTCTTTATAAGTTCGGTAATAATAAGTGATAAGGCTACATAATAAGGTGTTGCTTGTGATATATTATTAAAATCTATCATGCTCAAAATGATCATTGAAGGTCAAGAGCCCAAGCCATATACATCATGTCATTGAAAGTCCTCATATTAGAAAATAACTAAAACGGGAAAACAGTGACTTTAAAAACAACATTGAAGATTTATTTTCCATTTAGATACTTATTTAGAAACAACATTGAAGATTTATTTTCCATTTAGATACTTATTAGTTTATTAATCAGTTTACATATTTTTTCTTCTTGTTTAGTTCAAAACCAATATAAATCATGTAGTGATAACTCTATGAGGACTTTAACAATGAAAAAATTGTATATTAATATGTATGATTAAATTCTTGACATGAGAGGTACAACCATGTTTACTATATTTAAATTCTAGTTCTTGTAACATTATATAAACTAAAAGGAGGTCTTATGCATGTATAAAATGTTGATTACATATTTTTATGGACCATAATAAAAACAAATGGGCCTATATGAATGAATGAGAGATTTTAATTTTTTCTTCATAGATAATGGAACAATTTTGACTTTTCGTTTCAATGGTAATTATAAATAAAAGTTGAATTAATAAATAATGTACCGCTAAGAATTAAATGATAAATAATGTAATGGTGATTAAAAGCCATTTGTTTGACTTTTTGATAGACTGGGTGATGCATTTTTCTTTCCTATTTAGATTATGTAAAATAGATAAACATTTGTATCTATTTATAAGTAAATTATTTGAAATAGACATGTCTTTATCATTCCAAACATGATGTAATGTTAACGAGGAGAAATGTGAAAACGTGAATTTTAGTGACTATCTAGTGATAAGTATGTGGATGAAAATATTGTAATTCTAAGCATGAATTATCAATTTATAACCATATTTTATTAAAATATCAATCTAAATATATTCATATTATCTCCTTTGTCAAATCACATTGTGAGTATCAATCTAAAATAACTCACAAAGTGATAGAAAACGGAGAAGAAGAATCATATTTGTGTTACATATGTGTACTAAAAGGCCTACTACAGTGTCCATCATCAAAGTTTAACCTCCTTTATTTTCACTATGCAAATATATGTCTCCAGAAATATACATCCAATTTAAAACATGGTGTATAATATCTATGATAATAAGGATTCAAGGTCAAGATCCTTCTCAAATAGGAAAATGAGAAGAATATAACCAAAATGATAAAATAGTGAATTTATAAACAACATTGAAGATTTATTCTAGATTTAGATACTTGTTGGTTTATTAATCAGAAATCAATATAAATCATGTAGTGATAAATATATCAGGACTTTAACAATGAAAAAATGTGTATTAATATATAATATTAAATTCTTGACATGAGAGGTAAAGTCTTGTTTACTATATTTAAATTCTAGTTCTTGCAACATTATGTAAACTAAAAAGGAGTCTTATGCATGTATAAAATATTGATTACATCTTTTTATGGACCATAAGAGAAACAAATGGGCTTACATGGATGCATGAGAGTTTTTATTTATTTCTTCTGGAGCAATTTAGATTATGTAAAATAATATCTATTTTTATGTATTTATAAGTAGATTATTTAAAGTACGCATGCCTTTATCATTGTGAACATGATGTAATATTAGTTAGGAGAAATGTGAAAACATGAATTTTAGTGACTATCTCGTGAGAAATATGTGGAAAAAATAATATTTATTGAGTTGTTCATTAAGCAATAATAAAATATATTATTTGTCAAAAAGGTAAATCTAATATAGTATGATTTTTGTATTATTTATCATATTTATTATTAAAAAAGTCTAATTTAAACCAATACAATAGCTAATAAAGGACAAACTATCACCTAAATGATATAATATCTTTATTACTATAAAAAAGTTCAGTTGCCTCTTTAAGGGGAAACTTCCAATAGATCAAATCCACAACTACAAGTAACTTCACAAGTCTTATTTTACATTTCTTGATTCTCATATTTAGAGA
>APFE030445474.1:128182-188386 GCA_000404065.3 Pinus taeda | reverse complement strand
TAAAAATTGAATGAGTTACACATTTTCGTTTTATTAACAACTAACTAGATTATTTTACCTTTAATTATTTGTTCCTTGTGAGTAATGAAATATTTCACTAATTAGGTTAGAATGAATATGACTAAAGTATCTAAGAAATACAAAAAAAAATATTTATCTTAATTTTATAATCATAGTTTCCACCATACTAAACTTTATAATTTAAAAAATATCTTTGCATTTTTTTAAGTAAGTCGTTTTGCATGCAATTTCATATATATAATTTTGATATAAGTTCACCAATGCATAATCTATAATAAATATTATTTCATAGAAATAAACATCATGATGATAACCATCTAACAAACATAAACATCATCTAAGATACACATTCAAATTCACTATCATCATCTAATTATATACACCTCTAACACATATAAATGTCATTAACTAGTACATAAATCTAATAATATAATAGGGCATCATCATCGCGATCACATCTAACAAAACACAAGAATTGTAATCTAATTTCATCACCACACACATCCCCAAATTAATATACATCTCATGTCAAATAACTACTATCACATAAACATCTATTTGCAAACACATTAAATGAACATATCTAACATGACATAACAATATACACATCAACACCAACATATAAATTAAGTACGTAAACATGAACAAAAAAATGCAATATATATATATATATATATTATATATTATATATTATATATATATATATATATTATATATATATATATATATATATATATATATATAGACACACACAAGCAAGTCAAATAAATTCTATGAAATATATGATCAACAAATTTAGTAGTGGAAGCATGGTCTATAGCAGAAGACGATGAATGGTCAAGTATTGCCTCAATTGTCAAACTATGAGGTGGAGGTGAAGTTAGCTAGTTTACTTTCTCAGGAGAAACATGAGACACGTCCTCTAGCTTTGGGATGTGATCATCAAGTGAATGATGAGGAGGTGTACTACCAAAAGGATCACTGACACCCTGACCATGATCTAATGGGGTAATACTACTAGAAGGATCACCAACACCCTGACCATGATCTAATGGGGTAGCACTACTAGAAGCATGATCACCACCCTAATCATGATGATCTGACGAGGTAGAGCTGTGGGAAGACTCATATGACTTATTTGGCATTGCACGCCCTGCATCCATCCTCACTGCTAGTAGCTTGCTAGATTTGACGATATGACATATACTACTCATCATCTCACGCAGAGAGACCCTCAAAAGATCCACAATAATAGGATTTGCATTGATGTCTCAAGCTATCACAGGGCAGACTCCCTCAACCAAAACTCTAGAAAACCAATTGTAGTAGTCCATCCTAAATCTCAAACCATCCACTATATAGGCCTGGATGCCCATGACCCCTACATCTAAGGATGTGCCTCACCCTCTTGGGCCTCACCCATCTCCTCATTTTCTCCCTCTAATGGGGTAGGAGGCATGTCCCTAAGGAATGTGTTGATGTCTACAAAATATATAGTACACGATAATAATTAGACAATTTCAATAAACAATTTAACAAAACAAGTTATAGAATGTGATAGAATAAATTTTATTCTAATTAATTAAGACAATAAAATTAAACTAGATTAATTCAAAGAAAACACTAATATTACCTTTATCATCTGCATGCTCATTCGTTGTGAAGAGGATATTGGGACACTGTCTCCAATCCATACCCATGTATGGAAACAATAGCAAGATAAACACGTGGTCATCCTCACTGGCTAGTAGCATTAGTGCCTAGGTGAAAATCATAGCCAGATACTCTAGTAGGCCCCTCTTGAGCATCATCTATCCCCACATGCGCATCTGCACCTCAATCATCGGCCTAGGAGGGAGACGGTCAAATGTAGGCCTCGTCTCTGGAAACCTCTCAAAAAATAAACAAAATAAGCTCTAAAGCGAAAGGGAAGTTTTTCCTCCCATGTATCATTGTACAACATCTATCTAAATCCCTACAAAACTGGTTTAAAAAAATGGAAAATCATCTGATACATAGTGGCACCTACATCAAATAATTGACATAATACAAAAGAGTGAAAATTATGCATTGCCCATCACTAGTATATTGTGCAATGGTGTTCACTAATAATGAGAGGCACCTAACCTCTTATGTAGTAAAAGAAGAAATTTTTAGTTTTCCACCACACACTTGAAAATTTGTTGAGCGGACTACATGAGCCCCAACATATCTCTAAGAGTAGACAAGTTGAATCTCTGTTTCAACCCCATAGGGGACATCAGGGAACTTGGGAAAATCATCCCCTCTCCTGGATAGGCCAGTGATAAAATATATGTCCTCCTCAGAGGGTTTATACCACGTCTCAGGACTGACACGAAATTCCTTCTCCTAGACACTCCACTAGTGGATCAGATGTGCTAACAAGATAATGTTCCTTGAATGATGTAGCCTCCTCATAGTTCTTAAGGAGGCCTACATTCCTCAAGAGCGCTTGGTTTGCTGCGCTAATAGGGTAAGGTTATAAATCCCTCTCCCTCTCTTAGGCCTCCCATGGTTGGAACACATTGTATTGGTCCTCCATTTTCTCTTGCTCCTATTGTTTCTACCTTTGTTGACATCTCTACTACATGATTGACATATAAAATACATTAGCCTCATACATAAAAAATAATTATTTGTATTAAATGAGAAATGTATTTATAAATATGGAAACATAACTTTCAATTAAAAAAGAAAAAGGAAATCCCTGGTGCGCCCAAAAAACAGTAACGCACCAGCTCCAGTGCACTATCAAACATGACATCATCAAAAATATTGCACACATACGTATGACATGCTACTCTTGGTTCACATACATACATGTTGAGTGTGGTGCATCTACAAAAACTTACACACCTTTGCACACCTATAACCTTTTCACACTGATACAAAACATTCAGGTTATCGAATGAACTGAGCTATATTTTTTAATATTATGTGTGTGGTGCATTTGGTAAATATAAACACATCGGGTGTAACCTAAAAATGCACTCACAAATGTGAAATTTATAGCTTTTCTTGGTGTGTTGTAATTTACAAAATGCACCGCAAAAACAATAATGCATTAGGTTCACACACCGAACTATCAGGCACCCTATAAATTTAAAAACTTACAAGGTGCACTGTTATCGGCTCGAGTCGAAGTTGTCGAACACACCATGTAGGAAAAAAGTAAAAAAAAATGGATGTTTTTACCTATTTTGAAGTCCTAATCCACTAAAAAATTAAATTAGGGAGAAACATAGACATTACCTATACATTTGGTTGTCAGGGAGGTATTGTTGACACGTAATTAAGAAAAAAAACTCAACACCATTTGAGAAAATTGGAAATCCATGCACCGAGCATGGTACGGAAGGATGGTGAGTAAGAGAAGAACCAACAATAGGGTGCTTGCATGAGGTAAGAGTGGCATTGGTGCTTCAGAGCTCTACAACACTATAGATGGTAAAAATGAAATTTGCGGTCGGTAGCATTTTTTTTATTTAACCTTGTCTTGGTGTGTTATTATAACTGCACTGGTGCGTAAAATATCCAAGAGCACTACTTTAAAAAAAATGAAAAACCCATTAGTGGTGCTCTTGTTAAGATGCATTAGGGTGTTTGAATACATATACCGCACTAGTGCTTTATGGGACTATAGCACCACTTTTTTAAAAATTAAAAACTACCTATCAGTGATCTTTCACAAATAGACTGGGCTTTTTAATACATGAATAACACCAGTACTTCATAAGAAGATAGCACCACATTTTTTTAATTAAAAACCCTATAGAGTTGTTCTTGTTAAGACACATCGGGGTGTTTTAAATAATTATCTACACTAGTGCTCTGCAGGAATATAGCTCCACATTTAAAAAAACCCCTAGCAGTGCTCCTTCTAAGACGAACGAGGGTGTTTTAATACATTAACAACACTAGTGCTTCATTGGAATATGGCACTGCAGTTTTTAAAAAATTAAAAACCTATAGCAATGCTCTTTCTAAGTACGCATTGGGGCGTTCTAATACAGGAAGGGCACAGGTGCTGCAGGTGGATATTGCACCAACAATTTTTTTAATTTAACATTTATCTGGTGCTATCGATTAGTGTAAGCATCGGTGTATGGTATATTGTGTATCACTGAGGCATTATAGTATTGGTTTAACACCAGGTCATCGTCACACTATAGCCATGAGACTAGGAAAAATGAATTTTATGATTGAGATTTTTTAAAATTTAACTTTTTTCCGGTGTTATCAAGTATTATACACACTGGTGCTCTTTGTTATTTAGCACATTGTTTCTTTTTTTTTAATAAATATTCCACATTGCATCATGTTCTATTAGTAACTGATGCTTATATGTCTAGTGAAGCATGGTGTGTTTGTATATTATAGATGCACCATTAAAAAAACATCTACTAAAACATCTGCCCACCCACCTTCGCTAGTGACCTCCACTTCAAAAGTATTTTTGGGATATTTTTATAGGGTCTTCCACAAAACCCTCCTCTAGAGATTCTTTTCCTTGCAGTGTGATCTAATTGAAATAATTATATACTATTAAAATGAAATGGAACATTACTTACCACAAAAATGTGTTAGTCTTAGGGCATTATGATTGGTCCATACAAGTATTCCATAGAATTTAAATTGCTTCTCCCTTATTGGTTTACATATGTCATACATAGTGATGTCGTCCCATAACTTCATTAACTCATCAATAAGAGACTTGATATACATTCATATATTTAACTTGGTACTTTCCTAATTGTTTGAAATTACACATAGTTACTACCATGATATGTACATATAAGTAAACAAATAAATATAACATAGTATGCAACAAACAAGATCACAAATGAAAATGTTACAATATTCAAATATTTAATGTAAAAAAATACCTAGAAAAATCATTATCAACATAATGTACTCCCTCTTTATTAACGTCCAAGGAGGAAGTTTATTGTTGATAACAAAAATTGGCCACAATGAGTAAATAGACCTGAACTCATCTTTAAAGCCTAGCATTATTAAGTTCATCTTTAAAATGTAGCCATTTTTCCTCAATTTGCATAAATGCATAACCATTTGCAGGCATTCGAAGAAATCCATCTCCACTTCTCTTTCGTGCATGCTAATCCATAAATTGTGATATTCTTTGACACTTGAACAATCGCTGCAAATGTGGAATTATGGGAATATGAAAAATAACCTTTTGAGGCACCCTTTCTATTATTTGATTATTTTGATATCTATTGTTGTCACATTTCAGGAAATTTGTTTTCGATGCATGCTTTCCATAAGATATATTATGATCATCAGGACATGCATATATAGCTTGATACTCCATTCCAATTTCTTTCATAATACCACATAAATATCGGTATGTGCAAGGTAAATTATTTGGAAATGGTAACAAAAATTCACCTAAAAATCTAGTACAACACAAAAAATCACTAGTTAGTGTAAAGAATATCAATCATAAATATTACATTCTTATTTTATACATTAATGAACACTAAAAGAAGAAAAAAAATCAACCTTTCATGTGATGAAACATATTACATTATACCTTAAGACCTGTGTCATACAAGTGTTTGATAAACCATTCAAAACCTTTTAAGTTCACCAACAATAATGTAGCATAGAGAATATTTTATTTTGAGCCTTCATAAAGTGGTGCTGTAATTGCCTTCTTTAGAATAGGTTCATCATCACAACTAACATCAATTTTCTCATTGTTGAACATGCTTTAGATCAATTCATTTTTCCCATAATCTTGAACTACGTTATTATTGCCATCTTCTTCCATAGAATCATTATCTTGATCTTCCATATTTGCTCCATCTTCTTCAACTTGTAGAACATCATTCTAATACTACTACTTGGTGCATTTGGATCATGATACCTAGGGGACCACATTGAATTTATAATAATTACAAAAAATCATGTGAAATTAGTATGCAGAACAAATATTATAACGATAATTATTTTTACAAATACAATTAATATAAAGAAAATATATATAATGATTCATAAAATATAACTTACCATCAGACGATATTGGTTTCCCCCTTCAATGTGCCCATTCTTCCTACAATGTCTATCAACTCTTTCATATGAAATTCTCTACTAACCACTGCACCCGCAAACATTTCCTATCATTAAACCCTAGTTGATTATTCCCCCATCTAATGTTTTGTGACATTCTTTCCAACCACAAAACAAGTATATAAAACAAAATATGTTTTTTACTCATGAAAAAGACCTTTTAACCTTTAAGACGTATTGTAGTTATAGTAAATATGTTGCAACGTCTCTTACATGTGACATATTTATATATTTATTTATCATCGCAATTGCGACGTTAGTTAACTAGTCAAAGTCAAATATAACCATCAAACAAATGGTCAAATTGACGTCAAATGAAAAAGCCATCTGTCATCACAATTGCGACTATGGATGTTGTTTGTCACAATTACAACCCCCAGAACAATTCACCGCAATTGTGACCAACGAAATATGTAGTCATAATTGCGACGACCTATAAATCGCCTATCACAATTTCAAATGCGTAGAAATTAGTTGTCGGGATTGCAACAAACCCAAGCACTTCACACAAAATAATTGAAATTTTTTATATTTATATTGTAACTTGTAATAGTACGGGTCATACTGTCAAATTATGTCATCAGAATTTAGTCCTATATGTAGTAGTGACTCTTGCACTAGCCAACAAGCTCATCCTTACCCCCCCTTGTTGTTGCAATGAATCTATTATAACCAACTTGATCAAACTATGATTAGTCACACAAGTTTTTGGATGCTTGGCTTGACGAACAACTCCAACCATATGTTGTAGAAACTATAAAATATAATATGTCATATTGACAAGTTGCATGTCCCATAAATGTACCAATAGCTAAGAATGGCAGTTGAAGACAACTCCAAAATTCCCTTCATGAGTTATGAATTTCTGGATGAAATAAGCCACTTCTTCCCAAGGGCATGGAAGAGGTGTTCTTTTCCACACCTCTCCCTTTATATGTTATTTCTTTCCCCTCCTACAAAAATGTAGCTTTAGCCAATGGAAATGCAACCTTTCTACTGAACCAACACACTCCTTCCCAAGGTAGGGTTTTCACTCTGGCAATTCCTTCCTCTATAACAATAATTTTCCATCCTCTTACTTTCAAAACCCACTCATTAAATTTTTGGGAAAACCAAAGGGAAATTCAATCATCAAACCCTTGCAATCTGTCAAAATTTGTAATCCATCCTACATTATGAAATATCCTGTAGCCTCTTGGATGGTTTCTCAAATCCTCGGTTGAATTTGGTTCATGTCTAATTTCTGCACTACCCATATCTATAAACATTGTAGGCACAACATTTACCATTTCAGAATATTGTTGTAGGTTCATCAATCCTTCATGCAGATGCTCGTCAAGAGAAAAATGCTAAGTTCGTTTGAATTAGCAATTAATTATGGTGAGTTTTAATTAGGGAAGAGTGTCAATTGTTTCATGCCATAATTGGAAAGTAATTCAAATAATTTGGGGGGGATTTTTAATAGTCAAATCAAAAAAATTTAATGGGAAATGATGTCAAGATAAATAAATGTAGGTTTAATTATCAATATGAGATGAATATATATCATATAGTAATTAGTACGATTCACTCCCCCCCCCCTTCCGCCACCCCCCAAATTTAATATGATGGTTGTTCTTGGCCTTTGTAATAGAAATATTATGTGTTTGCTTGAGGGGGCTTGGACCCAAGTTCAGAGTTAATTGTGCTAACCAACAAAACCATACACTACTAGCCGTTTTGGAAACAACCCACATAGCGCAAGTTGCAGTCTCACCCGACGCAGTATTGGGGGATGCTAGAACTAGGTTTCTACATCCAAAGGACTATGTGATGTGTTTCTGTTAAACTTAGGGTTTATTCTGACCTTCACGAACCCTGACCCTCAAAACCTAAAAATTACATCAAATAACAGTTAACGGATTTAAACCCTTCTCCGATTGCACTAAACATTCATAACATCATATAAATAAGCAGGTCTACTTCTTTCGCGTATCTGTTAAGTACTTTTTAATACTAATTGCATTCAACAGATCAAAACATACAGTAAATTCATAGACAAGAAAAGATACACAAATACACAGATAATTCTTCAGAACAACCTTTATTGTGCTTAGATATTCTATTATAGACTCTTCCAACCCTGTGCACATAGCTGCAGGGGCACGCGCACTCAACTGCAGATTTACTAAGGTCTCCATGCACATAGCTACAAGAGCCTTCCCCTTCGCCTAAGTATAGAAAAGACAAAATAGACACAAAACTTGTCTCTCTATGCTCTTCACTATCTTCTTATGACTTTTCTATGACTCCTTTTTATATGATACTTCATTACAATACCATCATATGTGAACCATGGGCGAGTCACAAAACAACTTGACTCTTAACAACTAAGGGGATTTGACCTTCTTAAGGCCCCTTTGACTCATATCAACCTGCAATCTCTCCTCCTTAAAATGCGGAGACTTTACAATATTAAAAAAACTTTTACAAAATTTACCCCGAGGGCACCCTATCCCAACAGGCCCCCAACACAAAGTCGTGACTTGTCCTGAGTCACTCTGTTGGTGTTGCCCCGATCTTTTCTTGTAGACTATTGAACTCTGTCTTCAATGCTTGAAGATATGTTGTTCCCTGTGCAGCGACCTGATGTACCACTTCAACCAGTTTCTCTGCCGTTGGACCTTCGACTGCAAGGCCCATGGTTCTCTGTGTCTCCTGCATAGCCTTCAACTTGATCTGCACCGTCTGTGTTAACTAGCTTGCCTCAGAAGCCCAGGGCTGCATCTGTGAGGATATGATGGATGCCTTTTGATGCAGCTCATCAATCTAGGTTTGGATGAACTTTCCCTCCTACAATTGGGTGAACCTTTGCACTAGTGCTAAGGTCTGCATTTTAGCCCTGATTTTGTCAAACTAAACCTATTTTTCCTGAATATCTGCTTCAATTAAGTGTGGATCCTCCTACAGTGAGGTCCACATCTCCATGGTCTATTCAAACAACTGGCTGCAATCCTTGACTGCAGCTTCTAGGGTAGTCATATCCTCTTTTATAGCAGCCTCACATTGTTCTCTGACTTCCGGAGGAATGGTTGGCTATAACTTAAGTTGAAGCTCAGATATCTGTAGTTGCAACTCAAAGAAAACATTACCAATTTCCTCCTTTGATTCCTTCACTGTAGCAGCTAACTTCTAGATTTTCTCTACAAAGTCTGCTTCTACTAGAATTTGGAGCTCGGGAAGCTCACTGCAGACCTGTGTTATCATTACTTCCAGGTGTTTACTACGCACAATGACCTCTTCTCATTCTTTGAGTGCCTATGCCTTTTCCTCGAACATCTACTGGTTGTTAGTATTAACTTCACTGATAGCCAGTAATGCTTTTTGTTCTTGAAGCCTGAGCTCATCTTATACTCCTTGATGCAGCTCATGTAATGTCTGAATGGGGAGCGTTGCAAGGTTAAGGCTCAAATTCTTCAAATGAAATAGGTGCGCCCTATCCTCTGAAGTCTTGACGTGAAAATATCCCTCTGGTAACTATACTACATGGAGGTCTATGGTGATCTCTATTGTTGAGGCTATCCCACTCACTTCCTTCAGGCTTGCTTGCATCAAGTTTGCTTGTCCCACGCTCGCTTGAATCACCCCTGTCTGAAACATCAGTTCCTTTAGGCCTTGTTGTACCTTTTCCAATGCCTAATAGTACTAATCATCGATGTGTCCCCAAATAGTTTCTGTAGCATTACGGACCACATCACCGATCTCGTCTAGGTCCCCCTCTGTGAGGACCAATGGTGTCACACTCACATATTCTCATATTTCTGCTTCTTGCAGGGTCCCGTGGAACTCCACTTCTGCCTCCTCTTGAGTATGAAGTGGGAATCCAAGTATGTGCCCCCATATTGTTCATCCTAGGTCTCGACCTCCACATCTATGTGCTCTATTTATGGTTCTTCGAGGTCAATAGTAGCCTATGAAGTTGCTCCTTTCTCCTTTGGTGCATCCGTCTCTTTTGCAGATACCTTTTCTTTCGGTGCTTCTCTCTCCTTTGTAGAGGCCTCTTTCTACTTCATGACCTTTTCTTTCACATAAGCCTTTTGTGCTTCTTTCGTTTTGTCTTTCTCTACCTCTATCGTATTTGCGCCTTCTGCAACCTTACTTTTACCTGCACCTACATCAGACGGGGTGATCCATTTGCTCGACCATTTACTAATGACCCCCATAATATCATCTTCCACGACCAAGTATGGAAACTTATGCCATGTGCCTGTCACATCCTTCTTTGCACGAATAGACAGATTATGAAAATATGCCTTGAAATAAGCAATATTAACATATTCCATGTGTAATATTGGTGATAAACGCAATTGTTGGTTAATAACCATCCTCAACTCAGACTTGAATAGGACCCATAATATATTTTTCTCCCTAACGCACTCAGGATCCTTCATCGCCCACAGCAAGGCAAATTTTGCGGCCTTGCATAAGTTTGGATCATGTTGCAGGAATTGGATCTCCTCAGGCATCTTCCATGCCAATAGCACGATCATCAGAAGTAACCACGCGTAGTGGAATGCCTTGTCATTGTCCTAGGCTTCACGGCAATCTTCCAAGAGTTCATGACATAAATATTGAGCCCAATTATATTGGACTCCTTTGGTGCATTGCGCACCCAAAAATACTACTAGCGTTAGCACTTCATCAGCGCGACACTTCCTCGTGATCTTGTCAGCCAATATTTGTGTAGAAAAATACATAGTGCCATCTGAAATGGAGCTAATTTCATAGTCACACGACTTCTTCACGAACTTGAAGTTGCTCTTCATCTGGTCTTCCAGCTTCTTCTCCTACAATTTCCCCACAAAAGCATCTGTAGGGTTCACACCCTGATACAACAACAAGGTTATTCGGTGAATCAACATATCGGTAATTGAAATGGGCCCTCCCAACCAAAGGCACCCATTGTGAACCATCATCAATAATTGATGCACACAGACAATGGTAATGGTGATGCGGCTAAAATGTGGCACCTACAACATATTGAGCAACCTCGTGCACTCAATTCCATCTGCCCACTTCATTGGCTCAGTCATGTAACATCTAATTCCTCATGGTAAAATTTCTTTAGGTATTTGCTCGGTTCCAACTATGGGAACTTTGAGTGATCACCTAGGTCCTAGTCCTCCATCTTTAAAAATGGTATCCTAGCCAATAAATTTCTCTCAAAAGGTACCTCCTCTATTTTCAATGGTGTGGGGACATGGAACTTCACTGAATCTGGGTCTTTAGTCACCTTGGCTATGGATTTTCTAGGTGGTACATAAGGTGGTAGCCGAGTAACCGATATCACTTCATCTACATCAATCTCTTTGATCCCCATAGTCAACTCTCCCTCATCTAAGTCCATGGGTTCCATCAGCTTCTTACTCTTATCTATCCGACTGTTCTATCTAAGCTCCATGGGATTCTTTCGCGGCAATTGCTGCACTAGCACTTGCTGGAGTTTCTTTTGCTTCTTCTCTCTTGCTGCAGAGGTAGTGGCTTTAGGCCTCGACGACCTATGCACTGTGGTAGACACGGGTTGTGTTAGTCATTTTCTCCTAGAATATTTACTTCTTCCACTTAGTTAAATTTGCCTTCCACCCAAGTCCTTGTTGTGCAAACTTCTCCCGAGTCTCCTTCTAATCTCCTCCAAACATGCAACAATTGTCTTAGCACAAACTAAGGCACAAAATATTAAAGAAATTTGTCAAGAAGCAAAGTGTTGGAATGTGGAGCAGGATGTTGTATTTATAGCCCCATTTGAATTCAAATCCATTCATTCCCTACAAATCTCCATCATTAATTCCCTTTTGGTGGAAAATTCCTAAAGAAATGCTCTTTAAATGCTCTTCTCCCACTCCCTTTAATGGAAAAATAGCCATCCAATCATCTGCAGTGCTTCCAACAGTCACATTTTGGCCAGGTTGCGCAGGACCCACTGAACTAGCGTAGCTCCTTCATCACATCTCTCCTTTGTGCCTTTCTCCTAATCGTCACACAGATCCTTCGCTTCGCTAAACCATCCTTTTGGAAGCATATTTTATAGTCCCATACTTCCTTGCAACTTCCTAAAGTACAAAGATTGTCCTGCTTCCATATAGTCATTGTGCAGGGGTGTGATCACCCTTGTACAACTTCAGTTGGCTCCCATTTTGAATGGTCTGTGTACATTTTTAAGTGAGTGCTCAAAAACATAATGCCTGACCTTCTAAAGCGCATACACCATCGCTAGCCCTTCGCACTCCGTGGTCAAATAATTCTTCTCTACCTTAGACAACTTTCTACTCGTGAATGCAATTAGATGGTCAATTTCACCTCAACCTTGTTGGGTTAATACTACTGCTAATGCTATGTAGGATGCATCTAAATGTAAGTGTAATTCTTTCTTCCAATCAGGGAACACCAGAATAGGTGTTGTAACCATCTTTTCCTTCAATACATCCAATTTTTTCTGTCAATCATCATCCCAACAAAATGTCGCATCCTTCTTCAATAATCTTTCCATGGATGCAGTGATTTGTGCATATGCCTTGATGAATTTCCTATAGTATATTGTATGGCCCAATGTTGCATGTAGCTGTTTGACACTCCTTTGAGGCTCCAACTGATGATTACTGCAATTTTGGCAGGGTCCACCATCAAATGTTTCTTGCAAACAACATGGCCCAAGAGTATCCCATAAGGTACACAAAAGATGCACTTCTTCATATTAAGGGATATATTATACTTCCTGCAAGTATCCAACATGAGACGAAGAGTGGCAACATGACTCTGTACTAACCCAAACATCATCCAATAATCAAAGTAAACATCCAAAAACTTATGAATAAATTCTTTAAAAGTTACGACTACCACCTTAGAAAATATCATAGGGGCATTTTTAAGTCCAAAGGGCATAACTGTATACTGAAAATATCCCCATTTTGTGGCAAACGTAGCCTTGCTTCGATCTTCTAGTGTGATCTTGATCTAGTGATACCCTAACAACCCATATATAGACAAGTAGGCTTCTTGACCACCAACATTCTCCAATACTTCATTTTTGAACGACATAGGGAATGGATCATGTACACAAGCATCATTCAACTTTCTAGATCTACATAGATTCAAATTTCTCCCTTCGTCTGATTTTCCTGAACCACCATAGGACTAACCCAGTCTGATTCTTCTACAAGCTCAATAATCCTTGTTCCAAGCATCTTATTCAGTTATTCATGCACTTTTACTTTGTACTTAGGATTCAACCGGTATGGGAACTACTTTAGCAGCTTCACATTTGACTTCAAATTGATCTTTATAACACCCAGATCACCTACTATACCTTTCATATCAGAGAACTTTGTTGGAAACAAGTCCTGATATTCTCGTAATAGCTCTGCGACTTTATCAATTGTATTCACATCCCCTTAACCACCTATATTTGCAAGCTTCGGTTGTGATTTCGACCCAATGTTCACTTGCTTGGTTTTCAATGGTTTTGAGATGTCGGGAACTTCTGCCTTAGGCCCTGTGACTTCGCATTGTCCCTGTGATTTAGGGATATTGATAATCCTAGGATCTTCCCCGCCTTCTTCCATGGTAATAGTATAGCATTCCAGAGCATGGCACAATTGCGTACTCCAGTCTAGTCGTACCCATGTGACAGGCTCTTCTAGCCTCCTGAATATAGCAGCCTTAATTTCCTATAATGCTTCATCAATACACTCAAACCCATCCTCAAAAATGAATGTTAATACAAAACTTTCCTTCAGAACGTCCCACTCTGTAGTTCTGTGTCGCAACTCTGTTTCTAGATACCAGTTCATAAGAATAGTATCCAAAGTGTGGCAGAATATGTGTACCAATTTAGGCTATGGTTCCACTCCCCATGCTCTTGTCTAATGAGCCAAATGCTCACACAGATCATCCTTCCCTGTATATTTTTCAGTCATGCAGGTATTGGCATATCAAAACCATAGCTTCATCATCCTACGATATTCCTTCCAGTCTGCAAAGTTGTTCTTATGTGTACCCTACCATCTGGTAGGCATAGCTCTCAGCACGATATCTAGTGTCTGGAACTAATGTTCCTCTGGTACATCCTTTTCAAATTTATCCAAAAATAAATTTACATCATCTAAGCCATCATAATACGGTAAATTATCTACTTCAATAAATATACATCGGAGTGACTTAGTAAGCCTATTACATCATAGCGTCGATACTTAATGCATTCTATTCTACCAATGCTCGAGCTCCTGATTTGAATCTGAATTGCATGAGCCATCATTTTCCAAAGTAATTTGCCCATCTGCTGTAGGGTTGAGCCAGTCCTCATCCCATGCAGTAAGTTTATAGATCTCTTCAATATCATTCTCCTCATAGTAATATCAGACTCATTCAGTATACCGTGCACCCTCGGCTGGATCCAATGAAACAATGACCCTCAGTTCCTTCTTCTCAAACATCATGTTGCGCTTCTTCAGGTTGATGACCACATTCATATCAAATGCCCCATCAATTCCAAGCAGCGCTGGGTAGGGATTAATGTCATCCACTATTTCGATCACTTCAAAATCATCTATAGCGCATTCCCCTTCAACGTCTATAGTTACTCCATGTAAGCACCCCATCAAAATAATCTTCTGTTGATTTCCCATTCGCATCTGAATTGGGGACCATTGTAGCACTGGTTTTACCATTCTTTCCCAGGTCTGTTTAGGCAAGACATTCGCATAAGATCCCAGATCCATTAGGGGAATTTTGAGGTCTAAAATGGGCCTCCTAAGGAAATTATAAAATAATAGTGGAAATATTAAATAAGATTAGATTACATCATCAAATTTTACAAGAAAAAAAGAAAAAAATATTTTTTTCAACTCGTATTTTCAAGTTATCTACTTATGGGTTTACTCAAATTTCGAGTGGAAACACTCGTTGGATGAAAAATTGTATTCCTCATCCAAAGATTACCCATGTTTCATACTTTCTATGGACCCTACTACAAGAAAAATGAGAAATACATGAAAAACATGATTCTAATCACATTTTTTTCATGTATTTCTCATTTTTCGCGTAGCAGGGTCCATCGAAAGTATGCAACATCGGTACTCCTTAGATGAGGAATTAAATTATTCATCCAACAAGTATTCCTGATCAAAATTTGAGTAAAATGTTAGGGAGATAAGTTGAAAATACAAGTTGAAAAAATAGTTTTATTATTTTATTATTTTTTAATATTTTTCCTTTTTTACTCCAAAAATGGTGAATCATCCCCCATGGTTGACATCATCATCTTGAATCCTATTGGTTCTTATAAAGTTTATTTTTTTTGTACATTTTTCTTAGGAGGCCCATTTTAGACTTCAAAATTCCCCTAATGAAGGATCACCTAGTCCATTTCAAATTCTCTGATTTGAGTAGTCAATCTCATCTCTTGACTAGTCCTTTCCTTACCCTTGTCCACTTTGT
The DNA here is from genome assembly GCA_000404065.3 of Pinus taeda. Taxonomy (NCBI): domain Eukaryota; kingdom Viridiplantae; phylum Streptophyta; class Pinopsida; order Pinales; family Pinaceae; genus Pinus; species Pinus taeda. Next base: position 172,777 of record APFE030445474.1, on the reverse strand, counting down.
GCACTGTCCATTGTTCAGGTAATGGCTTACCCTTGTTAGCGCAGTTTTCTATCAACTCTTACAATCCCTCCATTGTTTTTTGGTCCCTTAGGAGCTTCATGTAGGTCTGTTAGAAAGATGTTAGCAATGAAGGATCTGTTTCCTATGCAACACTAACTTTTTCAAGCTTCTATGTGTGTGTGCTCTGAGTCTTTGATGTAGAAGCTCCTGCGTCCGCAAAGCTCCTCTTCACCTCCATAAAAATTTCCTTTGCCTTGTTCAAATAAAATCCATCATCCTTGTCAGCAGCCTTGCTTACCCATATATTTTCCTCTGGTTGTTTCATTTTATCCTCCCCGGTAGCTATACTGCTCTGCATAACGATATTAACACTAGGTCCATCTTCGCGTGGTTCTCATCTCATCATCTGGATGTTCTAAGTAAGTTGTTGGATCTGGGTCTTATTTTCTTACATTTTTATGATGAGCAGAGAACAATCTTCTATAACGTGATCAAATTTTAGACAAAATTGACGATAGGGGTGTGTCAAGTTCTGACAATCTCACAGAAAGTGGCCTAGTTCCCCACAATTGTAACAAATGATCTGTTCGCAAACTCTTCTAGCTTATCCCCTCATCTTCTTCCTCATCCCTAGAATTCTCCACATGTTGCAGGTGTGCCTTGATCCTGATGAGGATGTGTCTCATCATGTACTCTATATGTCAAAGATTTGTCCATCATTAACTCATAGCTTTGGCAATTGCATTCATCATGGCCACATACATACAAAAATTGCAAAACAGTTGTTGGGGAGTCTACACAAACTTCTGTAATAGATGGAAATTGTTTGTAATATGTTTACATGTGATATGGCAGATAGCACACCATGGCACTACACCAGTGCTTGTTCTAGCGGTATTTTCTAGCTTCACGAGGACTAGGCCTTTGCCAATTAGATAGTCCTGATACACCAGGCAATGATCCTTGTCGTGACCATGGCCTTTACACTTTAAGCACCATACTTCTGCATGAGTCTCATTCTGGACTTCTTTTCCCTTTTTGAGACTCTGCAACTCCATGTGCAAGCTAGCCAACTGTGACTGAATCTGTTGCACTCCTAGATTCATATCCTAAATAGGCGAGGCCTCCAACTTCATAGCAATCTCTAGTGCTTGAGCTTGTGTTCCTATATTTTGTTGTGACAATGGTAATCTCAAATGAGGTAACAATGAAGCAATATACCAATCCTTATGTTGCTCATCCGAGATCTGCAGATTAGCCTGTTGTATTAGGCATTTCAACCTTTGATCAAAATCCCATGCAGATTCATTCACCTTTTGCTTAATTTCTTTAACCTCATTTATAGACTGAGCTTGAGATTTAGGCTTCTTGAATTCATTGTTCAACGCATCTTTCGTATCTTTCAAAGTCGCAATTGGATGAGTCATACTATACTTAATATACCAGATCAACGCCCTATCTTGTAATGTTGTGACCAGTTGTGCTTTCTTCAAGTCGTCATCACTTATCTATTGTGACTTCCACACAACATCTGCTAAAAACCAAAATTGTTCAGGGTTTTTTGTTCCCAGACCCTTGAATATAGGCATCTTCATATCATTTGCCATACTGAATAGTGGAGGTGGAGGTGGAGGTGTAGGTTTAGCTGTGTGAGGTGGAGATGATGGTGGAGGTGGAGTAGATGGATGTGGTATTCCCACAATGCCCTAATTTACCACCTGCGGTGCACCTTGAGGCATCTTCAGACTATTACTTTCTTCTCCACTATCATATGCTTCCAACAAAGGACTATACTCAACACTTGAATCTAGATCTCTTCTTAATGGTTTCCCACTTCGCATAGCTCCCATCAAGTCTCATCTAAACATAAATTTAATGGAATAACCCGTTTCTCACATAATAGCATTTTAATCCAAGTTTTCAAAGACTTCAGATACTTGTTGGGTTGTGTTATATTCTTTCCACGACTAACCTACGTAGTGAACCGGGGGATTAGAGGGGGGCCGGAGCCCCCCCTTTGTTGCGTCGATTGCGCAGCGGGGGGGTCACAAGGGGGGCGGCAGCCCCCCCTGTCCGGGGGGTTTGAGGGGAGCGGGTAGCCCCCCTTTATGGGGTTCGGGGCAGCGCCCCAAGAAAAATTTTTTTGGACCCTATATTAGGTTGGGTGAACCTAACTATGGTTTTCGGTCCATGGTTTTGGACGCGATGGTTTTCGGTCCATGGTATTGGATGCTTCGGCATGTATAAATATGTATTGTAACATTGAAAGGAATATAATGAAAAATCAAACTGGTAGTCTCGGTTTTGAGATCCATGGGAAATCTCTGTGTATATGTGTTTTATGTGTTATGCTCTCGCATTTTTATTTTTTCTGTGATTTAGAATTCGTATGTAGGTAATTTCTGTACGGGGTTAAAACCTACACTTCACACGATTTTCCATATCGTCCTTAGTGCTTGACCCATCATCAGTTGGTCCTTCTTTCTCTGCATCAATATCCTGATCAATTTCCTTCTTCTGCATCTCCTTCGGAGATCTTGTTATCTCATCATCGATCTGAACAGCCTTCAGATTCTACTCTTCTTGAACAAATTCTAAAGCTTGTTCATCTCCCTGTTCTGTACCTGTAAACATGCACAACCCATTAGTTTTTAAATCACAAGACTTTTTAGTCTTGGCTGTTTCCTCCATTATTTCACCAATGGAAACCTCCTCTTCCAACTCAGCTGCTCTGAGTTCTTCCCATCTCAACTGTACATCTATTATCTGCTCCAGCTTCCTCAGCTCCCCTGTTAACTGCATGCTTACCTGTAAATCTCTTTTCTGTTGTAGCCTCTTCCACTTCACTCTCTTCCTCATCAATAAACCATGTCTCTGGTTTTTCACATTTTCCCGTAACAACTCCATCAATAGCTCAAGGTGAACTGCTATCTCAGCTTTCTCTTTCTCATACTCTTCCTAAGTCAACTGTTGTCTTATGCCATCTGCCTTGGCATATTTCTTCTCCTTTCTTCTGTGGCCTCTTTCTAAACCTCTGCTCTCTCCTTTATGACTTTCAGTAGTCATCTCCTTCGCCATGAGTTCCTCACCTATGAGTTGCATGAAGCCTCTACCATAGAAAACTCTCTTGCTGCAACTTACCTCACCAATCCTTCCCTCCGGATCTAGTCTTTTGGTAATCATTGGTCCTCTGCTGGAACCTTTCGAGCATCCTCCACTACTCCTGTAGGCTTCTCTCATATGCAACTTTATTCAACCTCTGTTGAATCTTTAGGTTCTGCCACATTCACTTAGAATCCCTTGCTGGACTCCTTTATCACTGCACTCTAGCTGTGAACTCCTTCTTCCCGCTGAGATTTCTTCACTATGCCTATAAATCAAATTATCAAACATAACCTTTAAACCAGAGATAAATAATACCTGACAGCTCACCTTTCAAGATCCTGTTAATCTTGTTTCACTTCCTCAACTGCACTGCATCTCTGTGCTGCAATATTCATCAGTTCCAAAAATATAACACTCATTCATCACATGCAATTAACTTACTTAAAAACTTGAATCTTCAAACAGAACTATTCTAGCTCTGATACCACCTGATTCAAGCCTGGCCTGCAAATAACCAGGATCTTTTTCTTTCTCACTCATGCATATAAAAGCATGCGCCTCAATCAACAAATCAATGTCTGGAAATTTCAATATTCATCATCCATGTCCAGAGAAGTCATATAATCCATTTCCATTGGCACTGTGGATCGGCTTCCTTGTTCAGGCAGAGAATTGAGGCCGTTCGCTTTAATTCCAGATGTGGCTCTTTAAGGAGAATGTCGTCATATAGGCATAAGCTGTTTTGAAAGCGGATCGAATTCCTTTGGAAGTCTAAGCAAATACCGTTGTAAAAGAGCACAGTTTCCAATACTATCAAGTGTTGAATGTTTCGCCTGCCCTTCTTCGGTCCACTTGGACTTCAATGAATTTCACTAACTTTCTTTCTCTCACCCCTTTGATCGTATTACAGTCACTTTTCCAACCCGAAAGACCGTAGAAATTGCGCCATATAATAAATCGGTTCAGAACTTTGGAGTGCATAAATTAGATCCGGTGCCAATATGGATAGGATAGCTGGTTAAGAACTATAATCGTTCACGTCAGTCACAAATCTCCGGCGTAACTACTCCGCGTAATTAGAATACCGAGAGCTACCTCAATGTGAAAGCCGGTATCCAGGTCAGGCTCATTACATGATATAAAAACCCAGAATTATCCTTACCCAACCATCAAACGCAAAGAAACCGGAAGAGAAAGTCAAAATCACTCTGTGCAAAGAGAGTATTGCTCTGACTGTAATAAAATGGAATTAAGGTGGCGCAATATATTATAACATTAACTACTCAAATCGGCACTTCCTCCCTCTATGTAAATAGAATTCTCCTCTGCGCGATAACAAATGTCCATCCTGACACTTCCACCCCGAAAATCATGAGTAGGCAGACATGGGCACAGTGGTGAGCTGAAAGCGATGCGAAGGACCGTGTAGTTATATCATGTTATTTCAATGGAAAAACAAATTCGTCCGCCGACAGACAGGCTATGAACACTATAAACAACAGCATACTACTTCGATGCCAGTCGTCGTGAGTTCAACCGGCACCACACCTGAATCACTATTCTGCGCAATAAGAAAACCACGATCCCTCGATATCCACAATTCAGTCTTCGACCAAAACAAAGAATTAAACATGCATATACAGCGTTCAAGGATTCACTGTCCTCCCACTAAGCTTAATACAGAGTTAAATATATATCAAAGGAAAATCAATTGCGCCATGTTAAAACTGCGGAAGTTCTAAAGTCATTACATAGACTTTCCTTTAATTAACATTGCCATTATTCTGTGCAAAACAGAGGATTTTCATCTGACTGTAATGAAATGAAATTAGAATGCCAGTTCTAATACACACAGTCAAACAATAAGCGGAGAAATAAAAAGGCCATTCAAGCCTTCCAATACACAGTTAAAAATCAACTACTGGATACATGCATAGTATCATAAAAACCCATTGCACTAAAATGCCAGAGAGTTTTTAAAATTATACTTTGGCACCCGCTCCTCTCTAATGAGAGCTTTAGCTGCCCCTTTATTTATAAACATACATAAGGGATAGCTCTTCTCAGACCTTATCTTTTACAAAAGCAGTCTTTTTCCTTTTTTTTAATAATGATTTAAAGCGTGAAGCTTTATTCTCCACTCTTATCCTAATTTTGACTGAAAAAAACATAGAAATTTTATCCCTAATTTTGCTCCTAAACTATTTCTCTCATATCCTTTTAGTTAGAAAAGAATATTTACATAATCCTTACTTTCCTATTTTATTAAAAATAACCAAATATTAAAAATTATCATACCCCCTTTTTATCACATATTTACAAATGAAGATGGTCTTGATGCTCCTGCATCACTTCCCCATTTTGCTGAGGTGTTCTGGCAGTAGAGAATTCCCTTTTAATTCCATGAATATTATAGAACTCACTAAATTCGTTTGATGTGAATTCTCCCCCTCGGTCTGTTCTGAGGCACTTAATTTTTTAATCTTTTTCTTTTTCTACAAGGTCTTTTAGATTCTTAAAACACTCAAAGGTTTTAGATTTATACTTTATGAAATATATCCACATCATTCTAGTATAATCATCAACAAATAACAGAAAGTACCTTTCTCCTTGGAGTGCTTGATTTCTAGTTGCCCACACACATCAGCATGGATGATCTCCAAGGGCTTCGATGTAGAGAGCTCCTTTGCCTTGTGGTTGGTTCTGGTCTGCTTTCCATGTTGACATGGACCACATACTCCTTGATTTGGTTTAAACGGCCTTGGTATGTCTCGTACAACTTTGATCTTGTTGATATTGATCATATTTTCAAAGCTTGTATGTCCAAGTCGCTCATGCCACAGCCAACTCTCATCTGTCTAACTCAAGTAGCATTTATTTTCTTGAATCTTCTTCAGAATGTAAATGTTGTCTAATGTTCTCACCCCTTTTGCCACAAGTTCCCCTGAGGCCGAGTTCCTTATTTCATAGTCTTTGGTGCTGAAAACAACCTTATGTCCTTGATCACAGATTTGGCTGACACTCAGGAGGTTGTGTTTGAGTCCGCCAACTAGCAAAGAATTTTGAGCTTTTCCTTTTCCATTGATCAGAGTAAATGTTCCTTTTCCTGCAATTTTTCCAGATCCACTTCCAAAGGACACATTCCCTTCCTTTTTGCTCAGTGATACAAACTTCCTTCTATCTCCTGTCATGTGTCTGGAGCACCCACTATCCATAAACCAATCGTTTCCATTATTTTGAGCATATAGAGCCAGGCCACATTTATCCATGCTGGAGTTCTTGCTACTCGTCTTTCTTCCGTTGAGTGGGCATCCTTTTTCATAGTGTCCATTATTGTAGTAGAAAGAGCAAATCAGATCAAATTTGGTCAAGGGATTAAATGAATTGAAGGTTTTGATTTGTCCCTTCCTTTTGGGGGCATATGAGTTGATTATTCGGTCCTTTAGCTTTGTCTTTTCACTTCTGCGAGCCATACAATGTCTGGCTTGATGACCAAAGTTTTTACAGTGAAAGCAATGTCCAAGAAAGATGGTTCTGTACTTGTTGAAGCAACCACGGTTTGAGTCGATTTCCTTCCTGGGAATTACTCCTCCCTCGTTCTTTGGATTTTCGATGGGCCCTTGGTGGAGTACAGGTTTGTATTTGCTGTAGTGTCCATGATTCGACTCCACATTCTTCTTTGGAGTAATTCTCTCTTATATCTTGGGATCTGGGATGCACTTTTGATAACATACTTTTTCATCTTTTGGATTGCAGGAAAGTGCATCAGCATAGCTTTTCGCACTATTCTTAGTGCTTGAGGATTCTCCTTTGAAACCTATTCCAGACTTGTCGTGTTGAGGTTTTTGATTTTTCAGAATAGTCTCAAGTATTTGAGAGCTTTTACAGCCCTTTTTAATTTGCTCCAACTCCTTTCTCAGAGACACTATTTCGGCCTCACATTCTTCACACATCTCTTCTTTTTCTTTAAGCTTTGCTTCCAAGAGATATTCTCTCCTTCTTATTTCCTCATTTTCCACTTTGAGAGAAATGATTTTGTTCTGTAGTTTCTCATTTTTTTCAATGGTGCTTATTAACAGTTCATCTACATTTCCTTCCAGCCCTGAGTCATCATCATCATCATCTGCGAGTGCCATGAATAATGTTTCTTGGCTTTCATCATGATCACTTTCCTCATCTGATTTCTTTTTGATGACCATAAACTCATCCTCATCAAACTCATCTTGCTTGGAGAAGAAGTTTTTCTTATTGAACCCTTTCTTTTTGTGTGCTATTCTTTCAGAATTTCCTTCATCATCACTATCATGTTTATGAGGACATCTTGCTGCATAATGACCTATTTTACCACATTTAAAATAGATAAGAGGATACTTGCCTTTAAGCTTAGATCCTCTCTTCAACTTTCCTACAAATTGAGCCAATTTGGATTCCACATCTGACTCATCACTACAGTCATTCCTTTATTTCCCCTTCTTTGACTTTGAGGCCTTGAATGCTACATCTTTGGAGCTTGGGCCACCTTTCCTCATTTCATAGGCAGTGAGAATTCCATGGAGTTCATCCATTTTGAGGGTATCTAGATCCTTTGCTTCTTCTATAGCGCTTATTTTGGAGTCAAATCTGTGTGGAAGAGACCTTAATACCTTTTGAACAATGGTACTTTCTTCAATTTTTTCGTCCAATCCTTTCAGGGAATTTACCACTTCAGCTACTCGGAGGAGGTATGCTGCAATATCTTCTTCATCTACCATCCTCAAACTTTCAAATTGTCTTCTGTGAGTTTGAAGCTTTGCCTTTTTTACTTTTGAGTCTCCATCGTACAAGCCAACTAGCTTCTCCCACATTTCTTTGGCAGAGGTACAGTGCATGACTTTTGTAAACTCGGAATCAGTGATTCCACTAGTGATGGAGTTCAAGGCCTTTGCATTTTTGATGTAGGCTTTCCTCTCGTCTGGGTCTGTTGGAAGAGTGGAAGTCGTTTGATATTCGTTTTGAACAAAATGCCAGACTTCAAGTCCAAGGGACATTAAGTAGTAGGTCATTCTTTTCTTCCAGAAACCAAAGTTAGTGCCATCGAACAAAGGAGGTCTTCCTGATGCTTCGTGATTTCTCATCATGGTTGTGGATCCTTCTTCAAGCTGTTAGGCTAGTATGAAGAAGCCTGCTCTGATACCAATTTTTGGAAATACTGAGAGGGGGGGTGAATCAGTATTTCTTACTTCTTTTTTTTAATTGTTCTAGTGATTGCCAAAAGCATATATAGATATGTATATGCATACACAGAACATAGAAATCAACAGTTGGAATTAATACTTTTATTAAAACTCAAGACATTGCAATGAAATAAATACAATATAAGTATATATCTGATTATGAATAGTTGCCAAGCTCCAACTTATACTTCAGTGAGGCTCCAACCTCCAGAGCGCCAACTCTGTTTTGCAGTGGTTCTACACTTAGGAGCACCTACCCCTAATGACTTTAGTCTTGTTCAGTTCTGAGGCTCCAACCTCTTGGGCTCCAACCCAACCTTGGTATAAACTAGTATGCTGCTACACTCTATTCAACTGAGGTTCTCTCACTCCTACTCTCTTGCCTCTGCTGCCTCTGCAGCCTCCGCTGCTTCTGCTACCTCTTTTTCCTCTACTGCTTCTACTACCTCACACTCTGGTTCTTCACCACAACAACAGCACCAACAGTTCTCTGTTTTTACTGTTTTATACATTCTCATGCCTTTTTCCATTTGTTTTCGCTTACACTGCCTCTTAGGCTTCCTCCTCGGTCGTTGCAGCTTCCTCTCCGTTTTGCAAGTTCACTGACCTTCTGAGGACACGTAGATTCATTTGAGAGGTCCAAAACTCCACGGAGAACACATCTTACTGGTTACGACTGTAACAGCGCTCCTTTTTTTTTTAATGATGCCAAGCATACACAGAGTTGACATAGTTTAATGGACAACCACGTCCCAATCGCAATCACAATCGGCCTGATTCAGCGTCTTGAACTATAGTTCAGGCCTCCTGAACTATCGGTAGCGTTATTGTATTGCATTTCTACCTCCAAACCCCGTGCAGGCCAAATATCAATTACACAGGAAATATGAGCAAAAATAGGTGAAAGTGCTAAAGGGCGGACTTCAAGGATCATTGCACCCGTATCTATACCTATGTCGGGTCCGTAGTGAAATCGCAATCAGCAGTCGCAGCATATGGTCAATGGCCAATGGTCGATGGACACGGTAAGACATTAAGCCAAATTGCAATATAGCATCAGGTCCGCTCATGCAATCGCAATCGGTGTTCAAGACTTCCGGGGGTCCTTTATACATCGAACCCATGACATTGTCGATGGTCGACGGGTCGATCCTCCAGCGGATGCGATCTAGCATTAAGTTGTGTTACAGTCGAGCCATTGGGTCCATGTTATATTCATTGCAATCGGGGGTTGCCCTTAGCAGAGGTCTGATGCGATATCGTTATCGGCGATCGCAAGTCACACAGGGTCAGGGCTTGGCGTTAACGCACACCACTCCATTTTTGCGATGTGATATGAGGTGTCGGACCCGATATGACTCACCGCTCCTGTGTAATAAGTTTCAAGTCCGTTTTCCGCCTTCGATAGTGTAACGAAATATATACGTGAGTTTTGGCCTCCGATAGTGTATTGTCGGGGATGCATAGTTTGCCCGCCGATAGTAATAAGGCCGCTCCCGATAGTGTTTAGTCTATATACCCAAGTCTTTCTGCCTCTGTTTGCGTTAAATGCATATACAAGTCTTGCTGCCTTCATTTCTCCGATGGCTCCTGATAGCTGTTACCTGCATGCATATAAGCTCTCCGATGACTTATTTGCATGCCTCCATTGGCTCCGTCTGCTCTTTGCGTTGTTTGCTCCTCTGGTGGCTCTGTCTCTTCCTCTTGGCTCCGATAACTCTGTGTGCTCCTCTTGGCTCTGTCTACTCCTTGAATATTACCATATTGACATCAATGACAATCTGTGTCCAACAAGAAGCCCAAATTATATTCTGGGTATGTTGCCTATATGACTAAATTGATAGAATCAGGGCCATCTACCTTTGAAGAAGTTTTCACACACCAAGAATGGAAGGATACCATGAAAGAAGAGTATCAATCGATAATGAAAAATGGAGTTTGGGAGATCGTACCTAGGCCTGAAGATAAATTTGTGGTAACTTCCAAATGGATCTACAAGATTAAACATGTGGCAGATGGAAGTATTGATAAATATAAGGCAAGATTTGTGGCTAGGGGCTTATCTCAACAAGAAGGCATAAATTATGAAGAAACATTTTCTCGGACGGTAAGGTGTACAATTATATGTTCATTGATCTCTTTGACAGCATCAATGAGATGGAACATCCACCAAATGGATGTCAAGATTGCATTCTTGCACAATCGATGAGGAAGTTTATATAGAGAAACCCTTGGGATTTGAAGTTAAAGATAGAGAGGCATATGTTTGCAGATTGAAGAAGGAATTATCTGGCCTCAAGTAAGCACCAAGGGCATGGTATGCTAGAATGGATACATACCTACAGAGATTAGGCTTCACAAAGAATTTTGTTGATCTAAACCTTTACATTAAGGTTGTGAAGGGAGAGTCGGTAATCATTCTTTTGTATGTGGATGATCTTCTTTTGACAGGTGTTGAAGGTCGAAATTATGAATGTAAGAAGCATCTAGCAGCATAATCTAACATGAAGGGTATAGGGTTAATTCACTACTATTTGGGACTAGAATTCTAGCAAGGACCTGATGATATCTATCTAGGTCAATGGGATTATGTGATCAATATTTTGAATAAGTTTGACATGATGGATTGCAAACCAATAACAACCCCGACGATCACAAACTTGAAAAGACTTAGGATTTCTTAATTGATCCTTGTAGATCCTTCCAGATATAGACAATTGATTGACTCACTAATGTACTTAGTGAATATGCGACCAGACATATGTTTTGTAGTAAATGTTCTCAGTCAATTCCAAGTGGATCTAAAGCATAATCATTGGATAGCGGTAAAACATATATTGAGATATCTGCAAAGAACCATCCACTACTACCTGAAATATCATAGGAGGAATGATTTCCATTTGATTGGATATACAGATTCTGATTAGGGAGGTAGTGAGTAGGATAGAAGGAGAACTACACGAGGATGTTTTAGTTTGGGATCCTCCATGATCTCATGGATGAGTAAAAAGCAAGATACGGTTTCTTTGAGTATTGTTGAGGCTAAGTATATTGCAGCCTATGAAGTAAGTAGAGAAGTTATCTAGTTGAGGAAGTTGTTGTCCAACTTGTTTGAAGAACCAATGGACACTACAATGATACATTGTGATAACACCAATTGTATAGGATTGTTTGAAGCCTTAGTGTTTCATGGAAAGGAAAAGAATATAAATAATAAGTATCACAACATTCGGAAGCTAGTACAAGATGGTGTATTTCAGCTACGGTATATCTCCACTGATGAACAGGTAGTTGATAATTTTGACTAAATCTCTTTTTAAGAAGAATCTTGTGTATTTGAGAGACAATCTTGGTTTGGTTGATATATCCTCCCTGGTTGAGAGGTAGAGATAGGCACATCATTATTTTCTTCACTTGGGAAGAAATAATGGAGGATTGGGTAAGCATATGGCATATGATACTCTTTGAGGATGAGGTAGGGCATTCAAGATAAGATTAGTCATAGGGGACCGATATTCTTTGAGGACTGGCTATCCAAGATAAGAATAGTCATGATGGGACACACTCTGAGAGAACCCAGGTGGGGTATGTTCCAAGAGATACAATGATGATGGTGTCTATCAATCATTGGTCTCGCCGGCATTATGCTCTGATCTTATGGAGAGATAGAGATATTAGTCAAGAACTTTTTATATGACAATGTTGATCAGTATGATGCTAAATAGATGGGTTACCAATCCGACTCTTTTTATGAGAATCTCTTTGTATATAATTGACAACAACAAAATTCCAGTTTAATTTTTCCTTGAATTAAACTATGAATTAAATTCAAATTTTATTCTCATAGCAACTAAAATAGTTAAATTAAGTTTATTAAACTTACTTAACTTAGGAAATTCAAGTTGGAAGTCATGTATATGTTCTCCCTACTTTGTAGGAGTCCAGTGTGAGCTAATTGTGAGTTGTAAAATAGAAGATTCAGTTTAATGAGTCGGTTTAGTTAAATTAGTTCTCAAACTAATTGAGAGAACTAATAGTGAGTTAATAGTCAGTGGTGACATTAATGAACTCCTCGAGTGCTACTCTCGTTAAATAAATATTTACTCATCAAAAACTCGTGCATGTCGATTCTGAGAAAGATCTAGTTGATACTAGAGTGCAGGGACATTGTACTATTTGTTTTAGATTTTTCTGAGTTCCACTGATAGTGCATGCAATCAGGAACTAATCCTTGAGGGAATCGTGTGCTGGGCACTCCAAGGCGCCCACCTAGCAGGGGCGCCCGTGTGACGAGTTGGTGGATCGACACAACCTGGAAAGGGGCAACCACACAAAAGAAGTAACCTAGGCCCATGACTTCCCATGAATTGAGCTCCCATAAGGGGGTCTCACAATGATTTTTAGAAAATTGACTAAATTGATGTTTGGTTGTTAAAATTCAGTTTATAATTGATTGATCATGCAGCATGGAAAAAATAAATGATAAAAAAAAAATTGTAATTGATGCACTAATGATTTATGTTTACTGATTTTCACGGCAAGGCGAATGCCCCTGGCTTGGGTGCACCCACATGAAGGCGAGGCACCCGGGTGCCCATGGGGGCGTCGCTTGTTGGGTCGACTCGACTTGGAAAGGGGTGCCTCCATAAAATAAGTTATGTCGGCCCATGAATGCCTGTGAACTGAGTTACCAAAAGGTGGTCTCATAATTATTTTTAGAAAATTTAATGTTTAGGTGTAATTATCGAGTTGTGGCTTTTGTGACCCATATCAATGTTGAGAAGATTTTTCGGCAAAATCACATCATGATATATTTGTCGACGCGTTTCGAACCAACAAGTGTGGTTCATCGTCAGGACGAGTTGAAGAACCAGACCAAGGCAGCAGATTAAATAGAGAGATCAGATCATCCAACGGCTATATTGGACCAAGAACGACTATATTTGACTAGGAAACTGCTAAGTTTGACCAGGAAACCGTACTTGGACCGAGGGATAGGGATAGGGAAATTCAAAATTTAGTTTGGTTAATTTTATTATTAAATTTAATTGTTTATGAGAATAAAATAATAATGGTTAAATAGGAGAATATAAACTAATATTATTAAATAAATCAAGGATGTTTATTAAAGGTTCACTTAATTGGTTAGTTAGAGTAAAAATTATTGGATCCTAATATATTTATATTCACAAGACTACCATTTTTTGATTTTTTCCTCTATTTAAGTTGAAGCCTATTTAATTATTATATATAATTACTAATTAACAAATCTTAATTTTAACTTAATATAATTAAGGAGTATAAAATAATATATTTATTATTAATGTTAAAGTCATATAAATATAAATTAATATTATTAATATTAAAGGAAATAATAAGGAAGATTAAAAAGTTAACCTAATAAGGGTCTAACAAAGATGAAAAGAGGAAATATCTAAAAATATATTATTTTAAGGTTATTAAGGTTATTAGGGTATATTCGATTAAATTTTTAATTGTTAATATTTAATGAGAGTAAACTAAATATTATTATAGTTGTATATTAATTAAATCAAGATTGTTTATTAAGGGCTCACTCTACCAAAAAGAAGGGTCTAACAAAATTGAAAAGGGGCAATATCATAATTAAACAATTATTATTATTTTAACATTATTAAGGAACTAAAGAGAAATTCTAAATAGTTAAATGAATATTCATTAATAAATTTTAACATCCTTTAAAAATCCTTTAATAAGGTAAAAAATAACATGTTAATAATGTTAATTAACTAAGGCTTAAAAAGATTCTTACTATCCTTATAGATAATTATCTTATTATAATAAGAGAACAAGAAAAAGAGTTAAATAATATTAAAATCCAAGAGCGGAGACAGGATGAGGGATAATCCAAGGTCAAAAGACAAGAGAAGATCACAAAATAAGGGGCAGGGGCAGGGAAAGAGTGGGGGGAGCGCAGGGATGGCTAGGATGGAAGGGCAGGGATCCAACATCTGTTAATCTTCCATCTGTCATCTCTATTGAGATTTCTAGGCCTTTTTTCAATTTCTATGGCCTCCCTAAACTTTCGGTGATGAAAGGGGGCAATCCTGGCAATAACATGGGCCTCTTCAATGCATACGTGATGTTTAGTTTATTCCGCATGTTTTACCAGGGCGGAAGACCAGGTCCTCCCATGTTTAATGTCGGCTGAGTGTTCATGAACCCTTTGATTAATAGAGCATCTGGTCTCACCAACGTAGGGGGTCCCATAGGAACAGGGAATAACATAAACACCTTTCATCTCCTTGGGGTTGATGGGGTCTTTAATAGATCTAAGAGAGTTACGGATGGTGTTAATGGGTCTAAACAAAGAGGTCACTTTATGTCTCTTAAGGATTCGCGCAATTTTATCAGTAGTCCCTTGGATGAGTGGGAGATGAACCCCTGGGACCCTATCCTTAGGGTCTTTCTTGACCTTGGGACATTGGCTGGCTTTAAGGAAAGCTACCAGACCTTGGTGTCTACTATAACCATTATCAACAAAAACATTAAGGAGGTGGGCTTTCTCCTTCTCAAGGTTCTTCCCATCTGAAATTCTCAGTGCACGAATCACTAGCGTGTTGAGAACACCCAACGTTTGAGCAGGGAAATGATGGGAACTAGCATGAAGATACTGCTCAGTATGAGTTTTCTTCCTAAACACTTGGTGGGAGAAATACCCGTTATCATTTTTTGAAATGAGAACATCCAGGAAAGTCAAACGATCATCAACTTCTTGCTCCATGGTGAACTTAATATAGGGGCATTGATTGTTGAGATGTTAGAAAAAGAGATTCAAATCCTCCTAGCCATGAGACCAGATAACATTAGTGTCATCAACAAATCTTTTCCAAAGCTTGGGCAAGAGTCGTGTCGAGGCCAAGGCCCTCGATTCAAAGTCTTCCATAAAAAGATTAGGAACAACTGGTGATAGGGGCGAGCCCATGGCCACCCCGCAGGTTTGTTCATAGAATTCACCTTCGAAGTTGAAGAAAGTAGATGTGAGATGACAGGTGGAATATTAGCATATGTTGGATCCCTTCCCTTTCATCCTAGCCACCCCTGCCCTCCCCCTGCTCTTGCCCTACCCCCACCCCTTATTCTGTGATCTTCTCTTGTCTTTTGACCTTGGATTATCCCTCATCCTATCCATGCTCTTGGATTTTAATATTATTTAACCCTTTTACTTGTTCTCTTATTATAATAAGATAATTATCTATAAGGATAATAAGAATCTTTTTAAGCCTTAGTTAATTAGCATTATTAACATGTTATTTATTACCTTATTAAAGGATTTTTAAAGGATGTTAAACTTTATTAATGAATATTCATTTAACTATTTAGAATTTCTCTTTAGTCCCTTAATCACCTTAAAATAATAATAATTGTTTAATTATGATATTGCCCCTTTTCAATTTTGTTAGACCCTTCTTTTTGGTAGAGTGAGCCCTTAATAAACAATCTTGATTTAATTAATATATAACTGTAATAATATTTAGTTTACTCTCATTAAATGCTAACAATTAAAAATTTAATCGAATATAACCATAATAACCTTAATAGCCTTAAAATAATATGTTTTTTAAGATATTGCCTCTTTTCATCTTTGTTAGAACCTTATTAGGTTAACTTTTTAATCTTTCTTATTATTTCCTTTAATATTAATAATATTAATTTACGTAACTTTAACATTAATAATAAATATATTATTTTATACTCCTTAATTATATTAAGTTAAAATTAAGATTTAGTTAATTAGTAATATAATGTAATAATTAAATAGGCTTCAACTTAATAGAGGAAAAAATCAAAGAACGATAATCTCCTAAATATAAATATATTAGGATCTAATAATTTTTACTCTAACTAACCAATTAAGTGAACCTTTAATAAACATTCTTGATTTATTTAATAATATTAGCTTATATTCTTCTATTTAACCATTATTATTTTACTCCCATAAACAATTAAATTTAATAATAAAATTAACCAAACTAACTTTTGAATTTGCATATCCCTATCCCTTGGTCCAAGTACAGTTTCCTAGTCAAACTTAGTCGTTTCCTGGTCAAATATAGTCGTTCTTGGTCCAATCTAGTCGTTGGATGATCTTCTCTCTCTATTTAATTTGTTGCCTTGGTCTGGTTCTTCAACTTGTCCTGACGATGAACCACACTTGTTGGTTCGAAACGCGTCGACAAATATATCATGATGTGATTTCACTGGAAAATCTTCTCAATAATGTTTAGGTGTTAAACATCGGTTTATAGTTGAATGATTATGTAGCATGGGCATACTAACAAATGATAATATTTTGTTTTCATTGATGAGATAATGATTTGCATAGCAAGGCGAATTCCCAAGCCCTGGGAATGCCCACACAAAGGCGGAGATTGTCTACGCCCATGGGTGTGTCGTGTGCTTGGCACGCTAGGGCACCCGCTTGATAGGGGCACCCATGCGACAAGTTAGTGGGTCGGCCTGACTTGGAAAAGGGTGCCCACACAAAAGAAGTAATTGTGGCCCATGACTTCCCATGAACAGAGTTCCCACAAGGGGGTCTAATCATTATTTCTAGAAAATTGACTAAATTAATGTTTGGGTGTTAAAATTTTGTTTATAATTGAATGATCATGCAGCATGGAAATAACAAATGATAATATTTTATTGTCATTTATGAGCTAATGATTTGTGTTCACTGATTTGCAGAGCAGGGTGAACGCCCATGCTCACATGAAGGCGAGTCATCGAGGCGCTCATAGGGGTGTCGTGTGTTGGGCACGCCAGGGTGCTCGCCCGGCAAGGGCGCCCATACGATGAGGTGGTGGGTCAGCCTAACTTGGCAAGGGGCACCCGCACAAAATAAGTAATGTCGGCCCATACATGCATGACTACCCATGACTTGAGAATGGGGCCAATGTTGAAATTTTTTAGTTTGTGCTCATATGCATTGAAATTTGACATGGTTATATTAGAAGCATGCATTGACGATATGGGAGGGTTTTGAGACTCAAATATGACTCGAAGAAATAATTTGACAATCAAATGATAATATTATAACATATATAAATGTTAAGGAGATGAAATTATTTATTATTATTTACCAGTTGCGGTCTTATAATGTACTTCATATTCCTGAGGTTGAGAAAACTCCTCACCCTTCCATTTGAGAAAACTTCTTACCCTTCATCGCCATCTTTTTCATCATCATCATCATCAACATCATCATTTTCACCATCATCTTTGTGTTGGGAGAGTTGGGTGATAGGTGAACCAGGCGACACAACGGTCAGGGAGACGAGGTTTAATAAAGATTTAAAAATTAAGACTTGATAAACAATTTCCCGTAATAAAAAAATAATGGTATGAAAATTTGTATAAATATTTATTAGTATTATCCTATTATATATTATTCTAGTGTTCACTCTATTGATCATGTAGAATATTTATTCAGTGTTTCATTAAAAGTCTTTAAAGGTGACTTACTTTTCATTATTACTTGCAGTAATCAAATTCCTTGAACAAACTTGTTCTCTAAAACTTGTTTGGAGTTCTCCAAATACACATATAGATTTAAATAATGATAAAAAAAATTGTCCTTCACTTCCATTTTGTTTTTGTTTTTGTTTAATTTTCCTTAAAATTCATAAATCATGTTAACATTATTTTCTTTAATGTTCCAACACACTTTGTAATTTTCTTTGCTTTATGTGTGGTATATCCATCACAACCCATTTTTTTCTCACATATGAACCAATGATTTTTAATATCTTCATCACCATCGTAGAGGGGTAGATGGTGGTGCAACATTTGTTTAAGGAGGAGGATTTTTTTATTATATTGTAGTAGGTGGAGCTAGTCATAGGATAGTCAATGGTTTCTTAGTGTTTAATTGATCAACTTTGGTTGATTTTACTAGAAGGTTTATTTCATCCATCTAACAATTTTGATCTTTATAGTATGTAAAATGTCTTGTTTGTGGTTGCATCACTTCCTTGCAATGTTTGAAAAAAAAATTAGGTATCCTCCCTAAATAGCCATATAAGGAGTACAGTTCTAATATCTTTTATGTGGAGTAGTATGTTATTATCTCCTTCAATACTTAACAAATTTCACTTTTTCTGGGGTATTCCAAGGAACAAAATATCTCTCACAATTACATGGTTCTCTAGTTGATAATACTATGAAGTGTTAAGAATATACTTGTAAATGTTCCCAAAATAATTCTTGAACACAAGGAATTATTGAACATAAACGAATTTTTACCTAAGGATTTGGATTATTGTGTATCATATGTTTTAACTCTCAACCTCTATGCTTTAAAAATTCTCTACCAATCAAAGGGTGGCAATGCCTACCTATACCAACTTTATATCTTCATTCAAATCAGCAATTGTCAATGATTCTTCCCATGTGACATCTATATAATCATCAAACCGATTTAGCACTCCAATAACTTCCCACTGTTGAGGATTTTTTCTTTGGGATTGATGATGGTTTGCAACATCATGCATCACTATGCTTTTGTTTTGGTTTTTTTCCCTTGCAACCTTTTGAATATTAATCGTTGTCTTGTATGATTTCATTCTTTTGAGCATACTTTTCTTTTTTTCTTCATCTAATGCATACTCTCACTCTCTTGTAGTTGACTTCCTCATTTTCCTCGGCATAATTACTCTTCAATGTGTATTAAATAAGGTTACTTCATTTTAGGAATTCTTACAAATTGTCACACCCCACCACAAAGCCAAAATTACTTTTACTAGTCGAGAAAGGTACCACAATTAGTCATTCATTTCTATAAGTATTTCTAAGCTTCTTGAGTAATTTTTTAACTAGCATTCAAAAAATATTCCCACCTAGATTGTCATTTTTTCTATTAGGTAGTAGTTAGTCTTGTTAGTGGAGATCATTGGGGATAAACAATGTTCCAAATTCCTTGTCCAATCAAGAATTTGTGAATTAAAGTAGGTACTATGTAGAGGAACTAGTCATACAAGTTTTCATAAAATCGTATTTTAACATCATCAGGGATGCCTTTCTTCTATTGCTTGCTCCCCACAAAAGTCATCTATATTTTTTTTTGGCCCATTCATCTAAGTTTTCTTTACCACTATTAATCAATTTAGAGATAATTCATTAGTATCAATTAAGATTAATCATGTGAACCACATTCTATAAATTTATTATTTTTTTTAAGAATGGATATGAGGGTTTTTCATGTGTTTTTGTGAATATTTACTCTCACATACGCAAGTGTGACATAGTTTCATCTAGGATCATTGTTGAAATGACTTTATAGTTTTATTTATCACCATGATCATAATGTTGGAATCTTCATTTCTTTCCTCCCCTAAACGTCTTTCAATATGGTGGGAAACTAGGCGGATGAAGCAAGGATAACCCCTAAACAATGAATGATTGTTGGACTGGTTGCCCACTTCCTTTGAGTCTCATATCTACATGGGTACATTCGTACTTACTAAATAATCATGCACTAGCATGTCGTTTTTAATATGTAGTCATGTTGGTTTTTCGGTCGCCAATTCCCCTAGCTTAGTACTCAATGTGAGAAAGCATGGAATCAATCTAAATTCCATCCACCAGTTAAGTGAAAATGGACAAACTTACTTTTGGTTATTGCAACAATCATAGGAAATATATATAAATATAGATATATATATATATAATTTATATATATCAATATTCAAAGTTTGGGTTTGGTTCACAGCAGAGCGAGCAAGGCGATTCACAGAGCGACCATAGGGCATTCCATAGGTTGGGAGGAGAGAGAGCATGAGGGAATTCCACAAGGTGATAGGAGAACGATCATGAAGCCATACCATAGGGGGGAAATAGGGAATTCGACGAGGCCATGAGGGCATTTGAGTAGTGGGCACGAGGGCATTCGAGCAAGGCAACATTGGAGATATGGCAGTAAGATCGAAACTAGGTTCCTATGTTTTCTATTTTACTGTAATCTTGACCCTAGCTCTCTTCTCGTTCTCAACCCTTTACCTTCCTTGAAGTCACCCACCTATTTCCACCGATGGAATTTATTTGTCTTACATACAACAGGGTGAACCCTTACCCATGATTGTAAACTCGAAACCCTTACCCTCACATTCATCAAACAGTTATGCTCCATCTCATTCTTATGCCTCTGGCTCTTATCCCTCCAATATTTCTAGTTATGAATTGTATGCTCCCACTCCCTCCCACCCCGTACCCGTTGAGTTGGCTACCCCCATAGATATTATTCCCATTAGCCCACATGTTTGGAATTGGAGTAACAAATAACCCATTGATTCCTAGTTTGAGCCTTATGAGGATGAGGTTAGGAAGGAGTTTAAGGTAAGGAAGTAAGAAAGGTTATTTCGTAAGTAAGCTTGAAACCCTTATTCGTCTTATCTGCAACGGTGTGAACCCTTACCCATGATTGTAAGCTCGAAACCCTTACCCATGACTGTAAGTTTGGATGGCACTTTTGTATGGTATTCTTACGTAGTTCAGATGGCACTTTTGTATGGTATTATTATACAGTTCAGATGGCACTGTTGTTTGGTATTCTCATACAATTCAGATGGCACAATTCATATGCACAGTTGCATTATACTACTATAGTATGTATCCCTATGTCATGGAAGTTTGCCTACAGTCTTGGCATCGATTATCTATATAGTTCATATGGTATGTCTTCTTTGAGAAATATGGCTTCTATACCAAATACATATGACCACAATATAAATTTTGTTTTGGCTCTGTGATGGAAGTTTGCATACATTATTGGCATTGATTATTTATATAGCTCACATGGTATGTCTTCTCTAAGAATTATGGCTTCTATACTAAATACATATGACCTTAATATAAAGTTTATTTTGGCTTTGTGATGGAAGTTTGCATAGAGTCTTGGTGTCGATTATTTATACAGTTCATATGGTATGTCTTCTCTGAGAATTATGGCTTCTATATGAAATACATATGACCTCAATATAAAGTTAGTTTTGGCTTTGTGATTGAAGTTTGCATATATTCTTGGCATTGGTTATTTATACAGTTCATACGGTATGTTTTCTCTGAGAATTATGGCTTCTATACCAAATACATATGACCTAAATATAAATTTTATTTTGGCTTTGTGATTTAAGTTTTCATATAGTCGACATAGATTATTTATATAGTTCATATGGTATGTCTTCTCTGAGAATTATGGCTTCTATGCCAAATACATATGACCTCATTATAAAGTTTGTCTGGCATGGCATCGACTTACAGTATGGAATTCTTTAATTTATGATTTGGTTAATGGCATCGAAACCTTGTATTTTCTCAATATCACATTCTTTCTATTATATATAGTTATATTATATATATATATGTGTGTGTGTGTGTGTGTTGATATATTTTTATCATCAACCCTAAATTGAAACCGTAAGGAGGCTTGGAATCTTATTTCAGATATTCAAATGACAAAGATCTACTTGACAAGCCTCTTATATGGCTCATATGAAATGATGGCGGCTCTAAAGGACATATGAATAGTGACCCTAAGAAACCCTATATCAATAATCTTAGGGTTGGAAGATGACGATATTCTTGACATATTATAGTGATCATCAAGACAATGAGAAATCAGTCTATGTCACTATCATCAAGAAAGTGACATAGACAGTCAATCTTATGCATGCAGTATGGTCTTTAATGTAGTAATCCATATGTACATCGATGACTTGGCACACCTATGTCTCTACATGATTATAATAGAAATGTACTTATCCTTATGATAGTGACCTCGTTGCAACAGGGATCTTGATGTATCAATTTGACACCAATTCCTATATAATGCATGAAAATTGAGATTAACCATTTATTTATTGATGGAAACATGTGCAATACAAGATGATTGTGCAAAAATGTATATTAATAAACAATACCTATACATCATCAAATTTTTTCCTTTGATATTTATTCATCTGTGTCACAATTCTCCCCTTCCTGGTGCTCAAATAATCAATCAACCTTTGTTCAGTCACAAGCCCTATTTTTCCCCTTCATGGTTTGTGAGTGGCCTCACTCGCCATGGCATAATTCTTTATATTGAGACTAATATTGAAGCTTCATGGGATGGTGTATCGACTCGTTTCATGCTTTATCCCAATAATCATTGAATGTCATATGGTTATCTGAGTTTCTATTCAAATTTTGGCAATTTATAAGGCTTGTATCCTTCCACTATTTCTACGAATCTCTAGCTTCAAGTGGTACACTAAGTATAGGTTAATTAGTATAGGTTTAATGAAGGTACTCTATTGTCCTCAATCCATATTCAGAGGATATTGCAAACATTTTGTCATAGGTATGGGATCCTATAGGTTATTCATATTATTTATTTTCTTAGTTTGATCGATATTAGAAGTCTCGTTCTCGTAACACACACATATAAAAATATATGCCAATAATTATCCAATATAAATCATTAAGATCTATGCATCGAACATAGATCTCATTCAAATATCATTTTTATCATTATTTGTTTCATTCGTGAGTTATAATATCGCATTTCACTTTTTAGTGATGTTTTCATTCATGACTCATTGATATGCATATTAATTTATTCCACATTTTATGATCAATTTCGTATTAGTAATGAATATGTAAACAATATCCATTCTATATGATAGGTAAAAAATATCAAAATAAACTAAAATTAATTTCACATAATCAACATGAAACATTAATCGTTATTATAAAATTAGAGGTGTGACATACATCCTTATTTATTTCACATTCTATAACCAATTCTCCTTAAACAATATATAAACAATATCCATTATAAAGTACAAGTCAACAATGTCATAACAAATAATGGTCACTTTCACAGATAATCTCTAAAAAAAATCATTGATCAATAATTAATAATAGCTTAGAGTATAGTGATTATTATCCCTTTAAATCCATCCATCCCAATGAAGGCCCTAAATCCTTTGGGAATTAACTAACCATTTAATAAGAAATAATTTCCAATCATTGGTCCTTACCAATGCTTGTTCTTCTTTTAAAATAAATAGTCTTTCTCAAGGCCACCTCTTTGGCCCTGAGAAATTAGATGGACTTTTTTCGTAATATATATGTCGATCACTTCTTATGTGGGTCATGTGTCATGGAATTAAGTTGTAAGCACATGAGTCAAAATTTAGTGAACCAAGATGTGTGATGGACTATGCAGTGATGAAGTGATATTATTAGCCTAGTATCACTATTATTATATTGTGTTTGTTATCATCAAGACAATTCCAATTAAAGAATATCACAATGCAAATAGGGACACCATAAATAGGCTCTTCATCAGGGAAGAACCCCTCCATAGGGGAAAACCCAAAAAATTCTCTCCTTATATATTCTCAAGGAATACTTCCATACCTTTTATCTAAACAACTCACCAAGTGATAGGCCATCCACTGCTCCTTTTCAACTCAAAATGCTCCTCTTTTCTAGGCCAAAATATGAACCAAAGTAGCTTCCCTTCTCACATGTGTGAGCTTGCCAAAATAAGAAAATATGCCCAAAATGAAATAAGAATCCTTCTCTTCTTCCTCTTGTTTTTCTCCTCTTCTTTGCTTTGATTTATCTCATACGTCTCAAGAGATGTGAACTTTATTAGTGTCTTTGTAGGTCGAATGAATCTTTTATATATATCCTCTTAGTGTGATGCAACTGTCTTCTTGTGAGGTCGACTTGGTGGGTTGGCCAACCCATCAGTTGGTGGTTTCTTATTCTTCTTACATTCAAAAATAATTTCTTTTACATTGATCCTAGAGCCCTCCAAGGGACTTTACATCATGACCTTGACCTAGACCTTGTCAAAATCCTAGGGCACACAATGGGTTTGTAGTTGTTACGAACTTCAAATCTAGAAAGCCAAAAAATTTCAATTATAAACCTGTATCATTCATCTGTTGACCAACTAGCTTGGGATGATAAAATAATTCCCACAATCAAATCATATAGGGAAAGCAACTCTGTAAAAATGAGCATGAGGGTCATGCCCACAAAAGGCTTAGGCTACTGGGAATTTCCTCTGTAACCAAAAGGAAAAGTATCCATAAGTAAGAGAACATATAATAGATTTAATTTTAATATGACTGTCAATTCTCCTCACCTATTCTATCATAGTATTAGGTACACATGCACAAGCAAAATGAGAATTGATTTCTAGCATCACATAGACATTCAAATTGTGGCAATCAAAAACAATAATTCTAATGCAAATTTGGACATAATTTGATCATGTTTTATGTGTTATTAATTTTAAAGATAGCAAATGGATGCATGACATATTGACCAAAGACTCAAGCATGAAACCCATGCTTTATAAAACTTTCTTTATACATTTTTCTTTCTTCTTTTGATCAATATATAATAATTACATCATGACATGAGACAAATGACAATTATGAAGACTAAAACTAGTTACATTTCCCAACAGACAGGAGCATGTTGATTCAATTAAGCCATAGGAGGAACACAAACTATGTTTCCATTTTGAGCTTTCGCTAAATTTGGGACAAAGTTTCATTTGATACACGATGACAACGAGAGAATTATGGTTCATGATATATCTTGCATCATGAGATTGTCCCGTCCTCCAAGTGCAGTGAAACAATATATCCAAGGGAAACAAAAAAGATCTCTTCAAGATGATGGCTCTTCTAGCCTTTTGTTCTCACTAAGGAAACCTA
The DNA here is from genome assembly GCA_000404065.3 of Pinus taeda. Classification (NCBI taxonomy): domain Eukaryota; kingdom Viridiplantae; phylum Streptophyta; class Pinopsida; order Pinales; family Pinaceae; genus Pinus; species Pinus taeda. The sequence continues at coordinate 147,699 of APFE030445474.1, read as the reverse complement.
CAACACCTCCTACAATTTTGGACCTGAGGAAACCCTAGAAACCATAGGGAATTCATACGTGTGAAAATAATTAGAAGACAAATTACAAACTTTTGAAATCTTGATGTGTCTCTCAATAGGTCGAAGATCCATATTTATATAGCCTTTCCAAGAAGCTCCATTATCCCTCTCTAGGACGACTTTTCCTTGGCTAGTTGACTTGGTCTTGGGAGCCTTCTAGCCATTTCTAATTTCAAAATATTTTTTCTTTCCTTGATACAAATTCTTGAAAGGGTCTTTTACAATACGACAAGGACTCTTGACTCATGACAAACCCTAGGAGAATTCATTGGATGCTTGACCTAATGATAAAGTGACTTGAGCATGAAATCCATGCTTTACAAAAATTATTTTTTTTCTTCTTTTAATAGATACATAAGAATTACCTCATGACATGAGTCAAATTACAATTATGAAGACCGAAACTAGTTACATTCTTCAACATATAGAAGTATGTGGGTAATTTTTTGTAATGGAAGATTAAATTCTATCAGATTATGTTGAGTTCTCAAGTTATCGAGTGAGTACATTGGTTAGGATGAATACGTTCATAAGTTCTCTAGATTTATATATTACTTGAATATTTTAAACACAAAGAACTTCCTTGTAACTCACTTGTACTACTATAATGTTCTTGTTCTTTCACCAAGACGTTTCTCAACATCCCTTATGACACTCGCTAACTATTTCTCTCACTTGATAGGATGTTATAGGACATTTAACCAAATAGGTATTTGTCATATCTATATTCGTCAACTGACAGAAGTTTAAGTAGGATAGAATAAATTCACCAAATATGTGATATGTCATCTAGCAGGCTAAGTTCAACTAGAGGTGAAAATATTAGAAGAAAATTCCATAATTGCATGGAAATTTTTCTTGCTAAAGGGGGGTCATGTTCTTATGATAATGATAGCATAGGTGACATCGAGGTGTCCTTGAGGTACAAACATCTAGTGAAACAATGGGCACTCACGTATCTTCCTAAAATAAACATTGATTTTTCTGTCAATGAAAGGATATACTGCATTGCCCCATCATCCTTACATGGTTTGATGTTGTTTTCCATGGATGGAATAAAGGTATGTTATGAAGGATTAAATGAATTGATGGAGTATGTCGGACCCTATTACAACTACAATGGTTGGGTATGGTTAGTCCAATATATCAAAAGTATGTAAAGATATGGAGTGGTCACAAATTATATACAACTAAAAGACAATAATAAAAATAAAGGTGTGACTATGTATATTGATGGAAGGCCAAAAGCAGTAGGTAATATATCAGGGTTTATAAATAGTACACTGCCCGTCACCAAAAATAAGCAACCCAATTTCATATTTGAGGGACATGAATGAAACTGTGTATTTGCATGTTCCATTAAATAAATAGTTGCAGGGGAAGAGTTGCTCATTTATTACAATTTGAATAGAATAAATACAGATATTTCTATTATGGGGGCAGTATGTATTCAATTCTACCCAACTTGTAAGCAATGTTTCCCTCTGCAAACTGAAGAGAAGTTGTTGGATAACCAAAACATAAAAGATAAAGGCAGTACTTACCTAAGATAGATGAGGTCTTGGTGCCAAGGATGCTAGAGAGAATTCCTCATAATTTTTTCATAATCTACATCGCTTGCATGTAAAGTTTGATCCTTCTAATTGTTTGTTCCATGGTGAATTCTTCTTATTTATATAAATACGCATGTTTTATTCACTATTGCTTAGAATTGGACTTCATGAAGGTTATTGTAAGAGGTATTCTTTGTCAGCATATCTTTACTACTACATAACTTGAAGTTTCCCATCACCGAATAAAGAAGATAGTTCCTTCTTAGTGACTCCACCTTTTTATTTTATGATCATGGAGACTGTTGTTTGGACTACTCCTGCATTTCATGATCAAAAAAATTGTCTTCAAGGGGTATAGTGACTTTTATTAATGTCATGTAAATAATTATAACTCTAGGCATCCTTCCTATTTGGTTATGCGGTGTACATTTCAAGATATTGATTGCTTTCATCAAAACTTATTTTTAGAGATCTTCAAGAGAGACACTTATACATTTTCTTGGATCACTAACTTGTATAGGCTTAAGATGTGTATACATATATACCAATATTGACATTGTAACTTTGCATAGAACTTATACCACAAATTTTATCTTCTAAGGTGATTGTAGCTAGAGGATAAGCCTCATGAGCCCTCGCTCTTGGTCTCCTTTATGCTTAGAAATAATGTGGGAAATATTAGTTCCTATGGTTGAATCCTTTTAATGTACTTATGCTTAGAAGGTGGTATTATGGTGACTGGTGTCACTTCTTATAGTCTTCAAAATAATATTGCGCATATATATGCCTAGAACAAAGGGTCTTTACCACCAAATTTAATGTGACATACTATTGTAATATCAGCGAAATACTTGCTCTAAGATGATGACATGAAGGAGAGTGATAGATAAATTTAGATGATTTGACCTTGAGTTTCTTTTATGCACGGAATGAGTTTTTTTCCTCTTGAAACAACACAAAACTTGAATTTCTGAAACAACACATAATTCAAATCTTTTGGAGTGGTTTCAGAGCATGTCAAGTGTGCTCATAACTCCGATCTATAGCCCAGGAAGTTCAGTCTAGAGAGAGCTACTTTTCCACCTATTCGGATTCTTCTAATGGATATTAGACTAGGACCTTTGTTGTTCTACCTTAGGTTACCAAATTACCCTTTCAATCATCTAGAACAAAAAATATATGTGATATTTGTGCTAGTGTATGTGCCCAAGATAATTGAGCCTTTGGCCCCACAAATTAGGTCTAGATTAGTCTGTTTCCTTTAGATGAAATGATGCCAAAACAATCTTCTTTCTGACCTTTACCCTTTGTCCAAAGCTCTAGCTCTGATATCATGATGAGAAATCTAGGGCATTATGTGAGTTAGATTCTTCAATTTTATTTCTCTTATCTTGAAATTTACTTGTGAAATTATATGTTGATTATGTTAGTGTTCCTTTCATCACATAAATTCCAACATGAATATCACAAATACAAGAACACAATATGTAGGCGCACAAGTTGTATTCTTTCATATGACTCAAATACAATTACACTAGGACAGTTTTTCTGATCATGTCATTTGTACTAGTGTGAATACAAACAAAGCACACATACCCAAGTAGGTCATGTTCCACAAGACATTTTGGCATAGATATCTTTTCACAAACAGAAACAAGAAGATAAAATCAATGATTTCACAATAAAATGCCTCCTTTAACAATTAATAGGATGAAACATATTGGTTAAAAAGAAAAAACACCCATGATGATGAGGCTCCTGATGACAATAGGTGAGCATGATGTGGAGTGAACAAGTTGTGCTCACATGGACTATGATGACATGGATTCGAATGTTTGGTCTTGCAAGGTCATTCCCATTATTCTTTTGACAGGTTTCCTTCTTTTTGACAATAGAAATCTTACAATCTTATTCCAAACGATTTTCAAAAGTGATTTCAAGAATTGAAAGTAGTTCTCTACTAGCACTTGCAAATTGATCAAACAACTACTTGATCCCAATCCTAAGAGTTGTATAAGTATATGGAGGAGGAAACTTGGTTGGATGATATCAATGTAGCTTTTAAATACTAGTTAGGACATATGTTAACAATGGAAACAGGTCCAATTGTGATGAATGATTTTTAGTTAATAGAAATGTCACATAGCCTTGATTTATATTTCTTCATAAATGAAGAGGAAAATCTCAATAGGAATATGAGATTCACATCCATGTTTTTGGTGACATAGACTATGCACAAAATGGGAAAAAAATGTTTATTTTTTCATTTTCTATCATGTTGTGTGTGCACAATGAAGCAGAAGAGACTGTCTTGTAGCCAAATGTTCTACAAATTATGCACATGTCAGTTATAAATAGGATAGATATCCTTCTCTATTTCCAACAGATACATATTCTAGCCTATTTTAATTATGATTAAGATATTGCAGTAACTCGATTTTGAGGGAAAGCATGGATTGCCTTGTAGATAGTTTTTCATGCTCTAAAGGGTGAGGTTAGGAAGTTTTGAAGAGGTTTTTTCATTCGGAATTCCAATTGTTGACCATCCAAGAGCATGATTTATTCACTGCCATATGAATCTCATATTCACATTGGAATGGGAATCATACTTGCAAAGGATATTGAAAAACTCGGGAAGGTTCCCAAATCTAGTCTTGGATGTGAGAAAAATTGGATAAACTTTTATTTCCATAAAAAATAAAGTAGTTATATTAGTTTTAGTAGAAAATATTATATTAATTATTGCAATATTATCACTATCATTTGTGAAATAAATGATGGTGAATCTCCAAAACCAAAGGTAAAAAAGGTCATGGTGAAGTGAAAAGTCTTGGAATCTAGTGAATTATTTCTTTGTCTGAAGATATTGTATCTCCAGAGTTAGAAGGGATCAATTGTAGGTTCCACTCAAGATGGATGGTTGTTCAAGTAGTCCAAGATGTTGAAGGATAAAAGAATCTATACCTCATAGGGGTTATAAGATCTGCACAATTATTTTGTGTGTGATAGAAACATGAATACTCTCCTATTTTCAATCATTCCATTCCTCACATTCACGATTCGCATGTTCAACCCCTACTCAATTTTTGAACATTGCATTCCTCCTATTTGGATTTTCATAATTATAAACAAACAAATAAAAAAATGAAAATGACCGAATCAAAAATGGAAGAAAGATTCATGGACCTCATATAAGAGATGGATGGTTGTAGAGAAGCGTTGAGGTTGGGTTGTTTAGGAACCCTCCCATTTCCCCACTAAATTATCCATTTTCTCATTAGATAATTTAGAATTGAGACATTGCACTACCAAATTAACCACAACCACCAGTTGTAATCATCATAATGAATTCCCCTTTTCTACACTAACAACATGGGAAGGGAAGAGTATCCTTCAGGGGCTATTGAGAAAAAAAAAAAAGGAAGGATATTGCTTGTGTTGTGTAGGCTAGAGGATGAGAATGCCAACATTGCTTGATGGATTGATGAGTTCCTTCAATATCCATGTCGTGAGGAGAATTGTTGAGCTTGAGAGCAATTGGGTTGGGTTAATTAAGCTATGATACTTTAGCTTGATTCCTTTTCCATAGTGGTCTGATATGCTAACTTGGAGATGGAAATTGCACTAGATGCATACAAATCAGTATAAAATTGTTTGTATGTAGAAATTTCTTAGACGTCATTTGATTAAAAGACAAGTATCATATTTTTTCTTGTAAATAAGAAACCACAAAGACAAGAAGACAAGATGTAGGCTCACAAGATGTAGTTTTCTTATGACTCAAATACAGTTACAGTCGGACATTTTTTCAGATCATGCCACACCAAACAAACTTTATAATGAGTTCATATGTATTTGGTATAGAAGCCATAATTCTCAAAGAAGACATACCATAAGAACTGTATAAATAATCGATTACATGACTGTATGTAAACTTCCATCACAAAGCGAAAATAAACTTTATATTGAGGTCATATGTATTTGGTATGGAATCCATAATTCTCAGAGAATACATATCATACGAACTGTATAAATAATCAATGCCAAGATTGTATGCAAACTTCCATTATAGATTCAAAACAAACTTTATATTGAGGTCATATGTATTTGGTATAGAAGACATACCATATGAACTATATAAATAATTGATGCCAATACTATATGCAAACTTCCATCACAAATCCAAAACAAACAGAGGAATCAAAGTAGGTGAAAATGATATTTTTTTTTTAAATGCAAACTTTCATTGAATATTTGACACCTATCAGTCAACATACTCTTCGAGTAATCGATGCCATGACCGATGGAATGACATTTCTGATATTTAAAACTCCCATCGAACTAATTCAACTTGACTTCGATTATTTGATGCATATACGTTGAACAAGCCGCTCAAGACCGACATAAGGGAGCATTGGAGCGATAACACTCGTGTTGCAAAATTTACGTATACCATCGATTACCCGATACCTAAATGTCAGTTTTTCCCATCTCATAAAACTAACTATGTATCGAATATCTGATAGCGAACTGACGAGAGACCTGTCGTATATTCAACGTTTTGTGTGTCGGATATCCGACGCTTCGTAGCATCTCAAAATTGACTTCAAAATATTGATTTTTTAAAGAGAATTTCAACCTTTTTGTGTGTCGGATAATCATCATTTGTAATGTCAAATATCTGATGGTTACTAAACTATCGACTATTCGATACAATTTCAATAACAATTTGATGAGCACCAATGTGTCAAATAGTCGACGCCAATAAGTCGCATATCCCAGTAATAGCCATCGGATTTTTGCCCCATTTCTACTAGTGGGGGAACAGTGCTATGTTTGGACCTATGTTAGTTCCATCACTAGGTAAATTTGTATATTATTTCTCATTAATAGATGAATTTTCAAGGAATACATGGATTTATTTCCTTAGTAATAAATCTAGAGTCTTTGACAAGTTCAAGGAGTTTAATTCTCTTGTAGAAAATCAAACATAAAAGAAAATTAAGGTGTTAATGATAAATGATGATGGAGAATTATATATGAATGAATTCAAAGAATCCTATAAGAAACGTAGTATATCAAGGAAAAAGACTACTCCATACACACCTCAACATAATGGAGTTGCAAAAAGGATGAATAGAATGTTGATGGAGAAAGCAGCATGCTCAGATGTCGAGTTAATACAGGAACTCTAGGAAGAGGGAGTGGACATTATGTGTTGTCTGGTAAATAGATCACCTTAATAGCGTTGGATGAAAAGACTCCACATGTGGCATGGACTGGTAAGAATCATTCTCTTAAACATCTTAGGGTATTTGATTGTGAAGATTGTGTACACATTCTAAATGATAATAGGATTAATTTGGATAATAAAGTTGAAAAGTGTATCTTTATTGGATATAAAGATGGTTTGAGAGGTTATAAGATTTGGAGGCCAAAAAATAGGAAGGTTGTGAATAAATGAGATGTGGTATTTAGAGAAGTCAAAAATGTTGTAAAACATGAAGTCCTACAAAAGGAGAATGAACCAAAAAATATAGAGTTTGATATGAAGGATGGTGAATCAGACTTTATAGAAGAATAGGAATCAGAGGAAGAGGAACCATTCACTCTGGCATTGAGGAGATCATTTCAAGAAAGAAGGCAGCTAGAAAGGTATACTCCACCCGAAATTTGTTCAAATTTTTCTTTGTTTATTATTGATGATGAAGTAGTGGATTCAAAGGATGGAAAACCCTATAAAATGGCCAAGGTTTAGGAGATGGTGGCCTTGGACAAGAATGAGGCTTGGGAAATCCCATTGGTATAAAATGGGTGTTTAAGAAGAAGTTGAATGTAAAAGGTAAAGTGGTGAAATACAAAGCTCAATTAGTAGAAAAGGCTTATTCCTAGGTAGCTGGAATTGAGTCGATGATATTTTTCCTCCTATTTCCAAGTTAACTTCTATTAGATTTCTTTTATCTGTTGATACTACTTTTTTTCTTGAAGCATAATATATGGATGTGAAGATAGCATTCCTATATTGGGATCTAGAAGAAGAAAACTACATGAAGCAATTGAAATGATTTGTTGTGGAAGGAAAGAAAGAGCTAGTATGTAGGCTAAAAAATTCCTTGTATGGGTTAAAGAAATCACCATGTATGTGGTCTCAAAAATTTGATACTTATATATTGAATCTTTGCTTTTTCAAGGAGCAAAGAAAATCACTTTGTGTATTTCAAACCAGTTAATGATCATGTTATTTATATGGTCTTGTATATGGATGATATGTTGCTAATTGGAAATGATAAGGAAATCACCAAAGAAGTGAAAACTCAGTGATCCTATTTTGACATGAAGGATCTCGATGCTGCAATTTTATCTCAGGGATGGAAATTAAAAGAGATCAAGAAAACAAGAAGTTATACTTAAGTCAGAGGAAGAGTGTTGAGACAATATTGTATAGGTTTAATATGCATGCATGCAAACCAGTGAAGGTGCCTATTCCCGTAGGTGTAAAGTCAGTTGCATATCAATGTCCAAAGACACATGAAGAGGAAGAGGTCATGTCCTGCATTCCATATGCTAGTGCGGTTGGAAACTTGATGTATGCAATGTTTTGTACTACACTGTACATTGCACACGCAGTGGGGGTATTGAGCAAGTATATGTCAAAACCAGGGAAAGAGGACCAGAAAACAGTAAAGAGGGATTTTAGGTATTTTTGAGGCACTACTGACTATGTAGTACTACCAAGGAATACCAGGATTTGATAGAGTGTTGGACATATATGACTTTGTTGATGTATATTAGGCTGGAGATCTAGATTTCAGAAGCTCTCTAAGTGGGTATGTGTTTAACCTATTTACTAAGTGGGTATGTGTTTAACCTATTTGGAGGAGCAATCAATTTGATGAGCGAAAGACAATTTGTATCGGCACTCTTAAGTACAGAAGTTGAATACATAGTAGCCACTCTTGCAAGCAATGAATCAATATGGTTATAGAGGTTGTATTCGTGTATTGGATTAGTACAACAAGTTGTAAGGATATATTATGACAATCAGAGTTAGTATTTCTAGAGAAAGGTCCATCTTATTATTTGAAGCACTTTGAAGAATTTTTCAGATTCACTAACAAAATCCATGAGCACTAACAAGTTATCTCGGTGTAGAGAAACAATGGGCATTATTTCCCTAGATTGTTGGTCATGTACTACTATGACCCCTTCTACGTAAGGAAAAAAAATAAGTAGGACAATCTTGGGTATGTGTTATATTCTTTACACAAATATATCCACATGTTGTAAAATGTGTGATGCACGTCAAGAAGTCACATCCCTCCCCTGTTCGAGGGGTTCGCAATGGATTAGAATCCCCCATGCACGAGGGTTTAAGGGAAACACCCTTGAAAGAAAAAGGAAAAAAGAAAAATATGGGGTAGTTTTTTGCATCTATTTTTGGCATTTTTCGACATATGGTTTTGCTAAAAACAATTTTATGGAAGATGATTTTCCCCATGCTTTTGCAGTTTCAAATAGGGAACTATGCTTGTATTATAATACAAGGTAAATGGATTGGCAGATCATGGATATTGCATGATATATATGTTGTATTATAACAGCGTACAAAAGCATATTATTATATATATATATATATATATATATATATATATATAATTACTTATATTTTATGCTAAACCACAGGATTATATATATTATATTTATATTATATATATTATATATATTAGATATATAGATAGATATATACATATAATCTTGTTGGTTTTCTGTTTTGGGTTCTAGCATAAAAAATATGAGTTTACGTTTATATTATATATATATAATATTTTATTTATAAATATATATTATCTTGTTGGTTTTCCAGTTTTGGGTTTCTAGCATAAAAATATATGAGTTTATGTGTGTGTTTGTCATTGCATATTTTCTATTTTATTAAGAATATGTTTGCAGCAATTAATTGTACAAAGTTAAAACCTACATAAGTGAGGGACTATATTGTCTCCCAAAAAAAATTACTAGTAATAATAATGAATATGCCTAGCAATTTTTAAATGAAATAGCACCACTTGATACCATTACAACATACAAAATTTGATGATTTCATTTAAAACATATTATAATTTACCAATATTTATTAAAACTAAAAATATTTAATATAGAAATAAAAGTAAATCTGAGGATTTTCATTAAAACATATTATACTTATTCCAATATTTATTAAAATTAAAATATTTTATATAGAAATAAAGGGTAATTTATTTATAAGAATATGAAAAAAATTGTGATGTTGCAATTGAAACCATGTAGTTCATCTTACCCTCCCTCATGCTACATATTCTTAGGTTTACTTCCCCAATTTATACAAAAGTTCCAAATTTTACAATTTGATAATTTTACAAAGTAATGTAAGGTGATTAAAATTATTGAATGATATAATGGGTCTACCCCATCCAATGAGGTGTCTAGATAACCAATTGTAGTGCTAGTTGGAGTCATTGATTCATTTTGGGTTAATAATTGGCCTTTCCACTGTGGGTTACTATTTTCCTCCATCCAAAAACTAGGAAAGAGGAGGGAAATCCGCAGAGTTGGCATGGTACTAGTGTCCTCACTTGGAGCACATGATACATGGGGAAGTGAGGAATTGTAATTCTACAAAAAGAATAATGAGCATACCTTGCACCTTTTAAATGGAAGAGAACCACTTGATAAAGTACAAGATAAAAATAAAAATAAAAAACAAAAAACGGGAAGAAGGAAAAAAAAAAAAAAAGAGAAAGAGGCAGAGGGAAAAACATATCGTTAGCATGTTACCAATGTCCTCACTTGGAACACTTAATACATAAGCTACTAAGGAACTATATTTCTCCAAAAAAAACGAACATACCTCACACTTTTTAAATGGAAGAGCACCATATGATAAAGTACAACATAACTAATATATTTAAGATGAATAAAAAATAACATTTTAATTTAATTAATAGTATATTATCCATATTTATTTAAAAATAAAATATTTTATATATAGAAGGGAAATTATTTATAAAACTATGAGAAATTTTGTGATTTAACATAAGTAACAATATGTATTTCATAGCCCGCTGAGGTTTGGTCTCATGGCCAGTGGACCTGCTAAGTCGTTTGTGTCGTTATGCAAGTCACGAGTTCGAGTCTCATCTTAACCGAGGGTCGTCCTTGCGGGCTGGGCGGTTTCTCCTAGAGGATATAGTCGCAGCCAGTGGGATTCGACCCCGTGTAATGCGAGTACGATACCACCGTCGTTGCTGATTCTGCTAGTCACAAAAACAAAAAACAAAAACAAAAACAAAAAACAATATGTATTTCATCTTTACCTCCCATGTTCTACATATTATCATTTTTTCTTCCCACTTCAACACAAAAGTTCAAAATTTTAAGACTCTACAAAGTAATTGAAGATCACTATATAATTGTTGAACACTATAATGAGTCTATAATCATCCAATGAGACAAACAGATAGATATCCAATTGCAATTCTCATTAGTTATATATAATGGTACACTCATTATGTATTATATTTATAGATTTTATTCATCACATATTTGTGTTTCTTCTCCAATTATCTAATAGAGGATTTAATCTTCATTTTAAGGCATAAGTCTAGAAGTCCTCTACCCAATATCACAATTCGACTTCTACCCAATATCACAATTCTATAAGATTGGCATCAACATATTTCTTTTTAATGTGGATTTAAATTATATTCATCTTGGAAATTTATTGAGTTTAACATTCCATCTTTGGTGCCCTTTCCTCAAGCCTCAACCTTTTTTTAAAGTAGAGTTGGATTAGATTCATCTTGAAATCGAACGTTCCAATTTGTATGCCATTTCCTCAAGCGTCTCGACAGCAACTCAAAGGAAAGATTCTAAATTGAATTAATAGCCTTTGTTTCATAAGTCATAAACCACAATTAATTGTGACCAATACTATTCAACCTTTGTAGACTTCCATTTTGTTTTGTTTTAAGAGGGTGAGTTCTTATTTCATAAATGTGACTAATAAAATATCTGTTTCCATGTTAAGTAAAGTCTTACTGCAATTATCTTAAATATATATGTTTCCAAAGATACCCATGAAACAACAATCAAGGAGTTGGTTGCACTATATGGACTAAACACAAAACCAATCTGCTAACAACTCCTTGCTTGATGAGAAAACATATTAAAAACGAGAGAAATGTTGTAAGTTGTATCCTCAGTTTGATCCATCGCAAATTACATTTGAAGGTCTCGATAATCCAAAGATTTTATAACAGGGTAGAGAAAAACCCATGCTTGGGATCCAATCAACATTCATTGTTGGTATTGTTACAGTTTCCAGTTCACAAGTGCCATTTCCTATTTCCACAAACAATATTATGGTAAGTCCACGCTTGATTGATTCATTTAAGTCAATAAATTCCTTTTTTCCTACATTTTCAATTCCATTAATTTCTAATTATAGTAATAATATGGCGGTTGTTGGTCAAGTTGTCGGTTTCACATTAACAATGTATGCTCCTTTACATTTTAACAATGTATGCTCCTTTAGATTTTAAGAAGATCCAAGGAAACCACATGCATTTCCTACATCAGATTACAGGGAAATGTTTCCCAAGTTTACAAGGAGCAATATCGATGATTTTGAAATAGAACACGAATACGTTACTATAAAAATGTTTGTGCAAAACTTTGGAAGGAGATGCACAAACCTGGTACAAGGTCCTTCTATCCCATTCTATTGATGGATGGGAATATTTCCAGAGGCAATTCATTGAAAATTGAACTCAAAAATATGATTATTATTCTCAACTTGATGCATTTGTTTCCCTTTGTAAACATGAAAATGAAACAGTATCTAATTTAATAATAAATTTTCTAATTATTACTATAGAATTTCAACATGCATGAGGCCGGTTGATATTGCCTTGGTTTATTATCTTATGGCATTCAATGGTGTTGGATCACTTGGTTTCTTACTCAAGGAAAAGGAGCAACATAATTTAGATGTTGCTTACATGCCCCAACCCATTTATTGTGCATTTTTTATCCTCAGTTGTGAAGAAATCAAGAACAACACCCTCAACAGACTCTCTGACTCAAAGAGAAGAAAAGGCCTACAAGGGAAAAGGTATTGGCAAAAACTATTGCTCCGATGAATAATTTGCATAACAAAATGGTAAAGCTTGAGAAAGGGATGCAGAGTCAACATATTCAATGGGATATACATGTGAATCAAAGGTAGTACCAAAATAAGAAGCCATTTCAATACCAATAAAATATACACACATGGAAATCTCATGTACCGATTTTCAGTGAAAACAATTTTGTAGATTACCCTATGTCTACCCATTATTCCATAGCATGTAATCTTCCTCACAATGAGGAAGGGTTTGTAGTTTTACCAAAAAGACTTACATGTTTGCCTTAGAACAAGTAGAAACTTTAGGATAACAAGAATATTCATTAAATATGTTATCATAGATACAAGAAGGTAGCCAAGAAGTTTTCCAAGTTGCAGAAATTAAAGGGGTAATTCCAAAATGGTGTATTTCGATTAGATATTAATAAATTTGGTGCATCTAGATCAAACATGAATCCAACTAGCAAGGCGATTTCTAAAAATCAAGTGAGTGTTGCTAGATAAGAGGAACTTAAGGCTAAAGTTGCATGCATGGTGGAATTGATAACAAAGATGTACCATAGAAGAGGAAGCCTTACAAGAAAAGGCTAATTATGAATAGAGAGACTCAGCAAATGCTTGCCCCCATTTGTCATGATCACATGAGATTCTCATTAGAATAAAATGAGTGTTGCTAGATAAGGGGAAGTTGAGGCTAAAGTTGCATGCATGGTGGAAAAGATAACAAAGATGTTCCACAAAAGAGGAAACATTACAGGAAAAGGCTAATTATGAATAGAGAGACTCAGCAAATTCTTTCCCCCATTTGTCATGATCACATGAGATTCCCATTAGAGAGTGAGTTGGAAAAGATAAAAATATCAGTTCCACAATGAGATTTGAATTCACATGCCAAGTCAAAGGAAAGCATTTAATAGCTTTATAAATTTGGCTGACATTGCTAAAATAATTGAGGAATATCCTCACAAATATTTGGGTATCATTAAGGCAAATGAGGATTCCACGCCTTTTTATATTTCATTAATAGTAATAGCTTAATTTTGCATAGTTGTATCCTTGATTTTGGGGCATCAACTAATATCATGACATTAGTTGATATGAATGGATTGTGTCTAAAAATAAGTAAAACCTTCCATGAACATGCAATAAATGGACTCACATGAAGTGTAAGAGGATGGGGTGATCAAAACTTTGGAAGTGTACTTAGAAGTATGCCTGAAAAGAATTATAACAATGGCTGTAATAATTAATTTCCTAGTTAACTAGAGCATGTTGTCCAAAAAATGAACTACAAATTCTATAGGAAGTATACAAATGTACTAGTCATACGCCAATATTCCCATCTTTCCTAGAGTCATGGAAAAAGTTTTTTGTGAGCAGAAGATATTATACCATGTGGAAGATTAAATGATTACATTGTGAGCCCTTATATAGTTTCAAAGGAATAATTGGGTACCTATGTGGTCATGGATGATCAGGGACAAATAGTATCAACATATTCAAAGCTTACAAAAGGTTTGTGTACCATGTATTTTGATGGAGTCTGAACCAATGAGGGTGTCAGTGTAGGGGTGTATTCCATCTCTCTTTCAAGTATTGAATCTCATTTTTCATTTCTTCTTGAATTTCATTCCACAATCAAGGTTTCAAATTACAAGTCTTTGATATTGGGATTGGAAGAAGCAACGAAAAGGGGAATCATATTTTTGAAAGATTTTGGCGATTCTGAGTTAATAGTAAACTAGGTAAGAGATCAATATGGCAATAATAATCCAAGATTGAAGCAGTATAGAAATGCATTGTGGGATGAGTCGAATGTTTTAATGCATTTAATATCATTTCTTTGCCAAAGAAATTGAACACAATGGCAAGGCATATGGCTTCCTCTGGTGTGACTTTTAGGCCATGCATGCCAACACCACACACTAGGTATGAAGTAGAGGTAATTCTCTGATATGCAATTCTAGATAAATTAGACCATGGCATGTTTTTTAGGACGAACATTAGATTTTCAATTTTTTAAGTTGTTCCAATGAATTTTTTTTTCATGTAATAAATGAAGTGCAGGAAGATGAAACAATACCTTACATTACTTTGAGAGAAAACAAGATTTCCAAGGGATTGGTTCCTCTAGGAAAAAATGTTTGATAGATATTATACCTATAAGAGAAGTAATAAACCTTGTATAGAATAGAAAGTGATAGAAATCAATATTGGCTCAAATGAATCTCCACACATGATTAAAATTAACCAAGAGTGTGGATCATAGGAGAAAAGTAAACTTGAAACATTAGTGTGTGAGTACAAGGATGTTTTGGCTTGGTCCTATGATGAACTGAGGATATATGACCCAAATATCATAAAGCATGCAATCCCTTTTAAATATGATGCTAAACCTTTCATATAGAGACAATTATACATGAACCCAAAGGTTACTCCTATCATTCAAAAGGAAATACAAAAGTTGGTGGAGGCACAAATCATCGTTCGCATTCATTATTCCAACTAGGCAATGAATGTAGTTCTAGTAAGAAAAACGTCAATGAGATTCGCATGTGTTGACTTTCATAATTTGAATCTAGCTTCAATTAAAGATAAGTATCCTTTACCTAACATGGAGCGTGTTCTCCAAGTGCAAGTATGATGTCCATGTTGGATAGTTTTTCAAGTTACAAGCAGGTATTGTACCAGTTGCTAAAGAGGACAAGTAAAAGATTGTTTTTACCATCCTTTGGGGAACATTTTCGTATAGGCACATGCCATTTGGTCTAATAAATGTTGCAGCAACATTTCAGCATGCTATGGATTATTCATTTTCATATTATTTATTTAAATTTATAATAGTATATCAGGATGACATAATTGAATTTTCAAGAAACCAGGAAGATCATGTTACTCACTTAAGATATATTTTGGGAGTTTTAAGGAAAAATGTTGGGACAGGTGTTCTCCAATGAAGGAGTGAAAATAGATTCAGATCATATAAAGGGAATTTTGGAGATCCCGCTCTTTGGAAACAAAAAGGCAATAAAATCGCTTTTTGGTAAAATTGACTTTTTGTGGCATTTCATTCCCAATTTTGCACAAATTGTAATACGCATCTTAGACATGCTTGAAAAGGAGCATGATATGAGGTGGAATGGTGAAGAAAAAGGGGCATTTGAGGATATCAAGCAGTCATTGTGTTAGGTGCCTATATTGGTTAGCCAAGATTATGGTAAGGATTTTCAAGTTTTTTCATTTGCTTTTTTTCTTCTTTTTTCTTCTTTACAAACTAGGTTGAGTCTAGGTCAAAGCCAACCCCAATGTTGGATGGAAGAACAATCTGTCCACTAATGGGATGCTATCATCAGGATTGTGGAAAGCTCGATCAAACTTGCATGCCCTTGGGATAATTTAATTCCCCCAAAAGTGGACCCCATCCTCAACCCCTCCCCATGAGATTTGAACTTGTGACTTGGTGGGGACTAAACCCCACAACCAATTGGTCTACACCTCATGGTTTTTTTTTCATTTGGTTTTGATCCTTCTATCATAGTTGTTTATTACAGAAAACAATGAAGGAAAAGAGCAAACTATTTCCTTTATGAGTATAGCCTTTTAAGGTTTTAAGCTAAATTATGAATTAATGGAGAGAGAAACAGGCATATGCATTGGTAAAACATTAGCACATTTCCGAGAATAATTTTGGAATGCAAAATTTGCAGCATATGTCATCCATCCTATGGTTAACAACAACTGTTTTCAAAAGGAATTCATTGGAACTGGAGGCAAATGGATCACCAAAATCCAAGATTATTACATCGAAATCAATCCCACCAAATTGATCTGAGGCCAAGGTTTGGCAATGATTGTGGCTAAAAGTAACTTGAACAGCCTACGAGACCTGGAGGTAAGTAATCAAGTAAATGCATTATCATTGGTTCATCATGTGTGGTATGAAAACATTATATTCTATTTGAATAACTTAGTTTTCTTGACTAACCTCAACATGATATAGATGTTATCTTTGCAGTTGAAAGTTGCTAAGTAGTTTTTAGTGCAGGGTGGCCTTGGATGGAGGAATTACGGCGATATAATTCTCAAGCGTGTGGACTCATATGAGTCTAAATAGTTGCTAATTTAAATACATGCAGGGGTGTTGTGCGGTCACTTCCCTACATGTACCAAAGCGCACAAAATCATGTAAGCCAACTATTACGGTCATTTCCCTATAGGGACTCACATAATTTTATGAGATTTTGCGAAGCTTTCCATAAATTTGAGGGAAAGTAAAGGTTACCTACTTTACCTCTTTAGCAAGTTAATGTACAGACCCCATTTCAGTAGCGGGGACAGGATTTTATTGGGAATTTCTGGGAGAATTCTAGCAATGGTTAAAGTGGGATAAATGGTTGCTACAGGTTACTTAGCAAGATGGGTAGAGGCAGTCCCATTGAGATCTTCATCCACTTCACATATTGTCAATTTTTTTGAGGATCACATACTCACAAGGATTGGAGTTCCCAGAAATTTACAACAAATAATACTAGTGTCACTCAATCAATTGAATTGGTGTCATTCTGCTCTTGCTCCCAGTATAGAATTACTTAGTCCCATTCAACTAATTATTACCCACAAGGGAATGACCTAGCAAATTCCAGCAATAAGAAGCTGATCGAAATAATAAGGAAGATTGTGCGAGATAACAAACAAGATTGGGCTAATTGTTTGAAGTACGCACTTTGGGTTAACCGTATTACTAAAAAACATGCCACCCGTAAGAGTCTCTTTGAGCTTACATGCCACCAGTAAGAGTCTCTTTGAGCTTGTTTATGGTTTGAATGTAGTCTCGCCCTTAAACTTGAGGTTGCCAGTTTATAGGATGTTGGAGCAATCCACCAGTAACAAAGATGTGATGTGTGGTGTTATCACCTAGAACTGCAATCACATGTACATAATGTTGTCCAAAAAATTTCATTGTCAAAAATGGGTGTCAAATAGTTGTTGTCCTATGTTTGTTAATTAGGGATCATGTTTTAGAAAGATATTGATGTGAATCATTTTCAAATACCGTTAGTCATCCTCCATCAT
This sequence comes from Pinus taeda, assembly GCA_000404065.3. Classification (NCBI taxonomy): domain Eukaryota; kingdom Viridiplantae; phylum Streptophyta; class Pinopsida; order Pinales; family Pinaceae; genus Pinus; species Pinus taeda. The sequence goes on along the minus strand of APFE030445474.1, from coordinate 129,849 downwards.
GATTGTATAAGGCATGTCTTATCTTGTTTACGTCAATGGTCCTTTTCGCATTTCCGCAGCGCAGTTTTATTGGCTGATTTTGCAGTGCAATGATGTTTTAGCTTTTTCGCAGCGTGTCAGTAACCAGCCATTTCGTAGCGCATTTTGCTAATTTATAACTATCTGCGCTACGAAATCGCGGATTCAGGGATTTTGCAGCGCAGATTCTTGAAATGTCATGTCTGGGGGGATGAGTCATTGTGCCCATCCGTTTATTGTCAGTTGGCGTCCTTTCCAAGCGATTATGAGGCATCATTCCACCAATAGGTTCATAGCCATGCACATAAAAATCATTCAAACAGTTTTGTAATGCATGGTAGTGTTATGATGTTTGTTAATGATGCATGAACTGACCCGCTTGTATGATAAGACTGTTAAATTGCAAAGGAGCCCGAGTTTCTTCTTTAAAAGAACCTGATTGCAAGCGAGCCTGCGTTCCAAAATTTAAACTTTCCATTTGAGTTGAAGCTGGTGGTGTTTCTCTGTGCGAAAGATTTCAAAGCGAAATGGAGAAAAAGGGACATCGGTCTGGAAGATGCCAAAGAGCAGAACCTGAGGGATTGGATCTTGCATTAAGAGATGAAGGTGTAAGAAAAGCTTTTAAGGATGCTGGTTGCTGGAGATTTTGTGAGAAGCTGCAGGGTGGGCATGCTGAGGTAACAAAAGCATTTGCCTTGAATTTTACAGGTTTAAATTCTAAAGTGTCTATGTTAGAATTCCCAGTATCTCCAGAGGCTATTGCTAATGTGACTGAGATTCCGAGAGGAGGGCAGGAGTGGTTTAAAAACTTCAAATTTGATATGAACCCCTGCAAGGAATTCTTGAAGGAGCCTTATGTGAATGAAGATCTTACAAAGGCTGTGCCAAGAAATTATGCGAAGGAACACTATGCACTTCTCCTTACATGTATTCAAAATTATTTAACATGTGAAGGGAGATATAATAAAGTTTACTCCTATCATTTTAAGCTGTTGTTGCATTTTACAGGCAAAGCATCTATAGATATCCCATTCTACTTGTTCCGTAGCCTCAGCAAGATGTGTGATAAGTTTCAATTGAAGAAGGATGACTGTGAGACATCACTGTTTCATCATGGTTTAGTGAAACTATTAGTGCTGGATGGTCTGCAGAAAATTGGTAAGGATTGGAATTCCTTTATCTTTATGGTTGGCTTTCAGAGTAAGACAGGCCTCACCCCATTGCCTGTTAGGGAAAGAGAAGAGCCAATTGAGGAACCTACTCTTGCTGAGCTTAGAAAGGAGGTAAAAGATAAGAAGAAGACCAAGACCAAATTGAAGAAATCAGTGAAGACATTGGTTATCAAAGAGCCACCTCAACCATCATCAAAAGAGAAGGTCAAGCACAGGAAGGATGCTCCTGGATTGAGTGGGGCTAAAAAGGTATCAAGAGTAAAGACCAGAAGTCAATTAAGCAAGGAGAAGGGCAAATCAGTAGCTGTTGAGGAAAGTCCAATATCAAAGGCTAGTTTGAGTGATTTGCTTGAGGCTATTGAGTTTGAACAGTTTCAACCAGTGCATATTGAGCCAATGCACATTGACTTAACTCAATCATCACCAGAGAGCACTAAAAAATCAAAGGATTCGAAGAGGTTAAGGTTTGATGAACCT
>APFE030445474.1:81122-128153 GCA_000404065.3 Pinus taeda | reverse complement strand
ACAGAGTTTATATTGGCTTATGTAAAAGACTTGTTACAGTAATAGAAAAGACTACTTTTTCTTCTCAAGATTCATATTTTGTTCAAATGCTCAAGATGTATGTGGCTTTGCCTTATCCTTTATATTTTACAGCTCTATAAATATACAATCACTCTGAATTCACCTAGTTGCTCAAATTTCCTGTGTATATTTATGAGTTGAGGTTCATTTGAGAAATGTTTTGAGTGTTTAGACATTGCATGCCTTGACTTCCATGAATGAGTAGTTGATAGTTTACTGAAATGGTGTTTGAATCCATGAGCCCAATGGAAGAAATCTTATGTTGTATTTCCAACCATCATGTTTATTAAAGTTCTCATTTCAAGAGTTAGCCCTCTTAGTGTTAATCATAATCAGTAGTTTATTTTGAGAGAGCCCTCTCAGGTTAGGGAGGCTAATCTTTAGCCAAGGGTCTGGTCTGAAATAGTTACATAGAGTCTAACTGATTAGCAGCCATCAGTACATGATTTTGTGATAACATGTGGTTTGACAGTAAGTCACATGGGCTAAGCCTCGGCAGGCCGAAGTTCAAATCTCATTGAGTACAATGACCTGCTGTGGTGGCGGCTAGAGGGGCGGATTCCCCTTTCCTGTGAGTCTGCTCTTGCTAAAATCATAGGAACTTAGTATACCTGACTTGCAGGTGGTTGTTTATGCTCTTGGTGTTATGGTGGCAGCTATGAGGTTTGATCTTAGGTCTCCCCTAGATTAGGCCTTAGGCCTAGCAGTTACCGATTCACCATGTTGTTAAAAAAACAAAGAGGCATTACAACGATATATTGACCATTTAGTACAATTGGATTAAGTGAGGCATGCAGCATATGTTCATTTATTAGAGTATTAGGGATACATTAAAAAGAAAATCTAAATGGAAAACCTTCAAAGTTGGTGATCTAGTATTGCAATGGGACAAAAGTTGGTGATCTAGTATTGCAATGGGACAAAAGGGACGAAGGACCTGAAAAGCATGGCAAGCTTGATAGTCTTTGGTTGGGTCTATATCACATCAAGGTTGTGATAGGACTAAAACCTTTTTAGTTGGTTGATTTGGATGGAAATATTGCTCATAAATGTGAAACAATGGAGTGTTATTTTGAGCAAAATAAATAATAAATAAAGAGAATGAAATGTTGGTCAATTTAAGTGGTCTCATTTTTCCACTTTTGCATTTACAATAGTAGATGTTGACTTGCAGGTGGTTGGTTATGCTCTTGGTGTTATAGTGGCAGCTATGAGGTTTGATCTTAGGTCTCCCCTAGATTAGGCCTTAGGCCTAGCAGTTACCGATTCACCATGTGGTTAAAAAAAACAAAGAGGCATTACAACGATATATTGACCATTTAGTACAATTGGATTAAGTGAGGCATGCAGCATATGTTCATTTCTTAGAGTATTAGGGATACATTAAAAAGAAAAGCTAAAGGGAAAACCTTCAAAGCTGGTGATCTAGTATTGCAATGGGACAAAAGTTGGTGATCTAGTATTGCAATGGGACAAAAGGGACGAAGGGCCTGAAAAGCATGGCAAGCTTGATAGTCTTTGGTTGGATCTATATCACATCAAGGTTTTGATAGGACTAAAACCTTTTTAGTTGGTTGATTTGGATGGAAATATTGCTCATAAATGTGAAACAATGGAGTGTTATTTTGAGCAAAATAAATAATAAATAAAGAGAATGAAATGTTGGTCAATTTAAGTGGTCTCATTTTTCCACTTTTGCATTTACAATAGTAGATGTGATTTTGCAAAATGTTCACTTATGTTTAAGAAGCCTTTCTTACCATGGATCCCTTACAATAGAGTTTTTGTAGTTAGTTCACTTAGTCTAATTGCATAAAATGAAACCTTTTAAAAGGTCTAGTTGTTGTACTTTGGTCATGGTGCATTTTTCTAGTCAAGTCTGAATGGACGATCTAGTCATAATCATTGTCGATGATTGATTGAATCTACTAGGATGGGCAGTTTGAAGAGGCTTTAGGAGTCCTAATGAGTCATCTTATGGTGTTAATTTTAGTTAATAATGGTATGTTCTATGCTTAGCACAATTACTTCAATGTTCCTTCAGCAGACCAATGGCAATTTCAATTTATTTTTTCAATAGCAATCACATTGACGGTGACTGTAGATAGAACATAAATTAAAATGCAGAAGACAAGCCAAGACAAGAGGACACCAGATTTGGTGATTGCCAGGGAAAACCCCAATGTGAGGAAAACCCTTTGATCAATTCTCCTTCTTATTATATCAAATGTTCAGCAAAGTGAGAGAGTACAAAAGTCAAAATTGAATTTCCAAATCAAAGTCAAAACAAACCTGACAAATCTGCAGTCAACTGTAGTCAAACTTAGCCCTAACCAGAAAGTCAAAGATGGTCAACGCAATAGTCAAATAATCCGCTTGAAGCTCGATCAAACCCAATCAAATTCAACCAAAACAGTCCTAAAATTGTGATCAAACTTGGTCAACTCTATTGTGAGGTCTACAGTGAGGTCTATAGTGAACCCTATAGTCAGCCCTACGGTCAAAGTGCCCAAAAATTCTCGATTCCTATGTCAAACTATACGGCCTACCAAAAACGAAATTTTCCCACAAAAATCATAGTCAAAGGATGAGTCAAAGTGCTCCGTCAATGTTGGTCAAACTCCTGCAACAATCCTGAAACTTGGCCCTGTAATTTGCCCATAAAGTCGTCCTTTTGCCAAACGTGTGAAAGAGAGAAGATCTGCCCAATAATTGTACAAACCAATGAGAGAAGGAGAGAGAAGAAATGAGTGTGATAATGATGCCAAATGAGGTGAGAGGGCACTTGTATTTATGCAAGTCGTTGAGGGTGAAGAATCACGTCCATTGGGCTTCATGAGACTACATGATGATGTCGCTAACCTAAACAATTTGCACATGTGTGGGCAAAAATTCAAAAACCCACTTATGCTTGTCCAAATTAGATGATCTTTATCTCAATTTTGGTCCTCTCGAAAAGAGGAATTTAGTGCAATCATCATCTCCATCAAATGAGTTGTCCCAAGGTGGAATTTGGCCCTAGTTGCCAATTTAACACTCCCTCTGCCAATCCATCAATCATCATCAATCATCATGCCACCCTGTCATTAGGCACCATCTCTGAATTGTATCTCATCTCTACTCTATTGAACATTGATATGAATAACGAAGAAGAATCGATCGAGATTGAGTCACAAGACCTTACCGCTCTCCATTGACAAAAGTCAGTCTAGAGGTAGAACCTAAATCAGACATGATCCCATATCAAGTTGTTGAACACCATGCATCCTATTCATATGGAGTATGGCAATACACGATGTGTCCATCAGTGATGCTATAGTCCCTAACCACTTTTCCAAACTCATTGGCCAGATTAGTTAATTCCCATGATTCCCGAACTACATGGGTAGGATGTATGTTGGGGTATCAACAGGAGAAGGTGAACCACTCATCCTGCTCATATTCCATTAGAGAAGGTGAACCACTCATCCTATGCATATGTCAATCGTACGAGAAGGTAAACCACTCACCCTACACACATGTCAACCGTCATGGGGTATCACAGGGGAAGGTGAACCACTTACCTTGTACATATCCCACCAATATGGGAAGGTGAACCACTCATCCTACTCATATTCCATAAGAGAAGGTGAACCACTCATCCTATGCATATGTCAATCGTACAGGAAGGTAAACAACTCACCCTACACACATGTCAACCGACATGGGGTATCACAGGGGAAGGTGAACCACTTACCCTGTACATATCCCACCAATAGGGGAAGGTGAACCACTCACCCTATGGTCGCTCATAACTCCAAGAAGTACCCCAAGCCCCCCAAGAGCTTCCAGAGATCAATGTCCAACTCAAGCGAGACCCTAATGGAAGGGTCTTTCCACGACTCCAAGTCTCTCTTGAAAGGCTAATAATTTGACCTTCCCTGAGGACTTCGTGAGGAAGTATTTGACCTACTCATCAGTCTTGATGTGTTGGAGCCTTATTTCTCCCCGTTGTACCATATCCCAGATAAAGTGGTACATGATATCAATGTGCTTGGAGCGGTCGTGGAACACGGGATTCTCTGAAAGGTGAATCCCACTCTGTTTGTCACAGAATATCATGGTGGTATTCATCACGTGCTCAAATATCTCACTGAAGATCTTCCTCAACCAAATAGATTCACAATATGCCACACTAGATGCAATGTATTCGGCCTCGACAGTGCTTAAGGCAACCGATTTTTTCTTCCTGCTCATCCATGAAATTGAAGCAGCCCCTAATGAGAAGCAACATCCTGATGCGCTCTTTCGATCCACGACACTATGAGCCCAGCCAGCATCAGTATATCCATGTAGCCTCAAATTTTCGGCAGCGTATCTCAATCCATAGTTGATTGTGTTGTGGAGATATCTCAAGAGATTCTTAGCAACAATCCAATGTGTGCGATGAGGCTTGACCATAAATTGACTCAATGTATTCACAGTGAAGCATATGTCTAGGCGGGAGTTTTCCAAGAACATTAGGGCCCCCACAAGTTTTCTATATTCATAAAGGTTTTACAATTCAAGCCCAACAGTACTTCCACATAGCTTCTTGAAGTTGAGTTTCATCAGAGTAGAAACAAACTTGCAATCCACCATCCCACATCTCTCGAACAACTTCACAATGTATTTTCCTTAAGAAAGGTAAATCTCACTTGGCTTTTTCCAGACCTCTAAACCTAGAAAGTAATGCATCAATCCTAGGTTCTTCATCTCAAACTCGGAATCCAACTCCCTCTTGCATTGATAAATGAGAGGGTTTACACCTATTAGAAAGAGGTCATGTACATAAAGGACCAAGATGAGAGGTATGTCATTTTGAACCTTGTAGTATAGATTAGTATCAGCATCGCTCCTCAAAAATCCCAGCTTCCTAAGATAGCTATCAATCCTCTCATACCAAACCTTAGGGGCTTGCTTCAACCCATATAGGGCTCTCTTCAACCTACATATGTGTGTCCTTCGATCCTGTACTTCGAACCCCTGAGGTTGTTCCAAGTAGACTTCTTCGTTAAGCGAGCCATGCAAGAAAGCAATCTTAATTTCGATTTGATGTAGGCTCCAGCCTTGAGAGGCAACGAGAGAAATAGTCAATCGAATAGTGGCATATTGAGCAACCCGTGCAAATATCTCATCATAGTCCACTCCTTCCTTTTGAGAGAATCCTCGAGCAACGAACATGGTCTTGTATTTATCATCGCTCCCATCAGCTCCATGTTTAATTTTGTATATCCATTTTGAGGTGACTACAGACTTGTCCTTCAGTCTAGGCACCACATCTCAGACATCACTTTTCATGATAGATTCATATTCCTCATTCATCGCATCCTTCCAGACTTAGTGCCTTACGGGTCCTACAAATGTACATTGCTTCGATTGAACAATAGTACTCATAGAAACTAAGTACCCTTGATACATGTTTGCTTTCACGGAATGTCCCTCTTGGAGCAATATGTCATTCAGCATCTTCGAGAGTATCTTTGAGCCACAAAGGTATTTTCCTTGAGGTAGAGGGGTCACTAGGAAGTGGATCAATGGGATCCATCGAGCCTTCAACATTGGGCATAAGCTCATATGTTGGAGGTTCATTTAGCTTTTCTGCAACATCATCATTATCCTTCCTTGGAATGAGAAGATCTCTAGCCTTCCCAAATGCAGTGTCTTCATCAAAGGTGACATCATGGCTTATTTCAATGTCTTGACCAAGCACATAGATTATATATGCCTTTGAATTTTCACTATAGCCCACAAATATAGTTTTCTTTCCAGATGCTTCCAACCTGTTTCTTTTCTCTTTAGGCACATGAAAATACATGGGGTAACAAAATATTCTAAAATGAGAAACATTAGGTTTCTTACCAGTCAAAACTTCTTCAAGTGTCTTGAAATCCAGTGCTTGATGCAAGTTCATATTTTGAACATACACGACAGTGTTGGAAGCTTATCCCATAAGAAATTTAGTAGAACTTGATCATGAAGCATGCCATGGGTGGCTTACATGATTGTTCGATTCTTCCTTTCAGCAACTCCATTTTTCTCAGGAGTGTATGGAACGGTTGTCTCCCTCTTAATGTCAGCCTCTCTGCAGAAGTCATTGAATTCATTTGATTCATATTTGGTTCTAGTGTTGATCCTCAACATTTTGATCTTCTTCCTTATTTGATTTTCCACCAAGGCTTTGAAAGAACGGAACCATTTGAACACTTCATCCTTCTTATTCAAGAAATAGATCCATGTTTTACGAGAGAAGTCATCCAAAAAAAATTCATAGTATAAGTATCCTCCCAATGATGTTACGAGAAATATACCAGATAGGTCAGAATGGACCAATTGATGAATATCAGTAATTTGGCTTTCACTTGAAGAGAATGGTCCCTTTGTGAGTTTCCCAGTTGCACACCCTGACAAACTCCTTCATGATTCATATTGAAATTGCGCATACCTATGACCATCTTCCTTACCCCAGGTAAGGCTTTGTAATGTAAGTGGGCGAACCTTCGGTGCCATACCTCAGATTTAAGTGAAACGTCACAATTCAAGGCTCCCAAAGGACTTCCTCCAACTTGATAGAGACCTTCAACCCTAAATCCAAGTGTAAATGCATCTTTAGAGTTTCTTTTCCAAATACATACCTTTCCATCAATGAATGCTACCTTGAAGCCTTTATCTTCCATTGCAGAAATAGACACCAGGTTCTTCTTCAAATCGCATACATACAATACTTCTTGTAGATGAATGGTTTAACCTTGATTTAAGTGAAGAGTGACAGTACATATTTCTTTCACGGGATAGGTGGCATTATCTCAAAGTATGATCTCCATGTTAGTCTTCTTTTCAACCAAATTTGAGAGGGCCTCCTTGTACCCAGTGAAGTGCCTTGAGGCTCCACTATCAATCATCCAATGATCCAACGTATCCAAAGGAGAGGTAGTAGATAGAGCATAAATAAGATGAAGTTCCTTTTGTTTTTATACAACATTACTTTCCTCATACCTGGAGTTTCTTGATCTTTTGGGAGGTCGTCCATTTCCATATCGAGCAACAGGAGCATTCCTTTTTCCTTGATTGTTGAACCTATTGTTCCTTTGATTTCCATTGTCTTTGTTGTTGTTGTCGTCATCATCCCTTGGAGGGTTCTTCTTGTGAGGACACTCTCTAGCATAGTGGTCGAACCAGTTACGATTGAAACACCTTCCTTTTCTTCCTTCTTTGAATCTCTACTTGAACCTTTGACCATGTCTCCTTGGACCAACATTATTTTTCTTCTTTGCATGAGAAGGGTAAGTAGTGGATTCATTTCCATTTCAAGGCTTGTCTCTCTCCATAATCCTTGTCTCCTCTTGAGTGCATCTAGCCACTAATTCATCGAAACTAGGAATCATGTCATTGTTGAGAATGGTGGTGTTAAACACATTTCATGCTCTTGAAAGATCCCCAAGTGCAATGAGAGCGAGCTCCATGTCAACAATAACTTCTCCAATAGATAAAAGGCCATTCTTGATTTGTGTGATCCTCGTGAAGTAAGATTGGATGGACTCCCCTTCATCCATCTTGATGTCCTTCAACTTGCTTTTGAGAAAGAGGATTTGATTTGCATTGTTCACTTTGAACATCCCAACCAGCTTATCATGTATTTCCTTAGATGTTACCCAATCAAAAATATAAGCAACCAAATGATTTTGAATAGAATCAACCAAAATTTTCTTTTCTTTTACCTCATCTTTTCTATACTTCATCTTAGCAGCAATTGACGCATTTGAAGAAAGCTCCACCACTTTTTCCTGCACACATTGCAATACTTCATGCTCCTTCAAAGTCAGGTCCAAAGTCATTTTCCATGCATGATAATCAGATTTTTCATTGAGCTTGTCCTCTGTCTTGAAGTAAGATGAAGAAACCATTGAAACTTGTCCAATAAACCATTCTTAGTGATAGTTTTTCTCTCTCTTGCTTGGGCTTTGTCTTCATCTAGGCTCTAATACGATGTTAATTTTAGTTAACAATGGTATGTTCTATGCTTAGCACAATTACTTCAATGTTCCTTTAGGAGCCCAATTACAATTTCAATTTAGTTTTCCAATAGCAATCACACTAACCATAAATCATATTGACAGTAATTGTAGATAGTACATAAAATAAAATGTAGAAGACAAGTCAAGACGAGAGGACAACAGATTTGGTGGATGCCAGGGGAGAACCCCAATGTGGGGAAACCTTTGAATCAATTCTTCTTATTATTATATCAAATGTTCAGCAAAGAGAGAGAGTACAAAAGTCAAAACAACCCTGACAAATATGCAGTGAAACTCAACCCTAGCCAGAAAGTCAAAGATGGTCAACATAGCAGTCGAACAATCCTCTTAAAGCTTGATCAAACCCAGTGAAATTCAGCCTGATAAGGTGGTTAAATTCAGCCCAAAACAATCTTGAAAACTGCGGTCAAACTTGGTCAACCCTGCGGTCAAAGTGCCCAAAAATTCTCAATTCCTGTGCCAAATTGTATGACCTTCCAAAAACGAAATTTTCCCACAAAAATCATAGTCAAAGGATGAGTCAAAGTGCTCGGTCAACATTGGTCAAACTCCTGCAACAGTCCAGAAATTCGGCCCTACAATTTGCCTAGAAAATTCGTCCTTCTGCCACAAGTGTGAGAGAGAAGATTTGCTCAATAGTTGTACGAACCAATGAGAGAAGGAGAGAGAAGAAATGTGTGTGATGATGATGCCAAATGAGGTAACAGGGCACTTGTATTTATACAAGTCGTTGAGGTTGAAGAGTCATATCCTTTGGGCTTCATGAGCCCACATGATGATTTGGTCATCCTAAACAATTGGCACATGTGTGAGCATAAATTCCAAAACACACTTTTGCTTGTCCAAATTAGATCAACTTTACATCAATTCTGGTCCTCTCGAAAAGAGGAATCTAATGTAATCATCATCTCCATCAAATGAGTTGTCCCGAGGTGGAATTTGGCCCTAGTTTCCAATTTTAATATATGGGTTTCCTATTCATTGAGAGTCATTTATGAGTCAGACACCTTATATCTAGCATTTAGGGACACGATGTCAATTGTTTTCGAACACTTATTATGTCTTGCTTCATGTTAATGGAAAGAACTATATTGTTGTCTCTCTCTTAACGGATTGTTCCTCATCAACCTCGAAAAATTATCTTAAGGTGATTCAGGAGAATAAGGATTGTAGCGGTTGTTAATTTCATTGGCAATCATTTCACATCCAACAAGGTTGATCACCATTAGGTCTTAATTGGATTATCTCTACCAAGCGCCGAGAGGGATCAAATATATTTTCAGTTTAAAAGAGGTTTGCATCTCAAGATATTTGATACATCTTGACGCTTGGTAGATCTAGAGTTAAGATGGATCTAGGTTGGTTTATTAATAATTATATTTATTTTATTTTATTAATTTGAGCAAAGCAACAAAAATTATTGATAAGTATCATTATTAATGATTTTATTTTATTTTTCTTCTTATTTTTTTCTTTTTGACCAAGTCAAAATGTTTACATGACATTATTACAGCTCTACCATATTGAGCTAGAGAGCGCCTCTCCATGCAATTACTTTTAACCTTTTATTATTTTTAAATTGAGGCCACATGTAAATGTTTACAAACATTTACATGCAACATCTCCCCCGTACCTTTTTGTTGATAGTTCATGATTGGAGATGTTGAGGTTCCCAGTTTCTCCACTAAGACACCATCTAGTTGGATTGCCATTGTTAACCACTAGTTTTACGTCATAGGAAATCTAAAGGGTTAAAGACTAGATTACATGATCTCGTTAGTGACTAGTGATGGTTTTCAGGCATTGGTATATGAGTCATGGACTTTTTTTATTATGAAGTTCCAGGCACAAGGTCATCTAATTGTTCTTATCCTATTCTAGAGATAGGTTACACAGATAGATTTCTTTCAGCAGTGTCAGGCAAGGTACTTGCGAATCAATTTTGAATGCACCTTTGGATTCCTCAAGAAATTTTGAGACTGATGCATACAATATCATGGGGTATTTAGAGATCTTCTATTTTTAACAACTGTTAGACATGAGTGACATGTGGCAGCTCCAGATTGTGACATTTGGAAGCATTCCTTTGGTGACACATGACCACCTTAGGGAATGACATTTGGCATCTTGAGGTGCATACAAGTGTCAATGTGATTGGGACGCATGCATGTAGTAAGATTGAGATAACTTGAGTACATGCATCAATTGGAAGACAACGTAGCAATTGGTGATAATCCTAACGAAGATTCTCTCAATGAATTGGGTCACATATCAAGTTCACTGAAGCATGTGCACTTTATTCACCCTCCCTTTTGTGCTAACTCATTTTTCCTCTCTCGTGCAAGCTTCTCGCTCATAACCCACCTTATCACTTCACTTCTCGCCACTTCACTCATGATAACTCATGCTTAACAAGTTCAACCTCACTTCTCCTTTGAGTTCAATCTCCACCCATTTATCCAAACTACCTCTCCCTCTCCCATTCACTCCACTCCACTCACAGTGTTCTTCTAGAACTTGCATGAAGACAACTCAATCTTGCCTAGAATGTATTACCGAGGCAATGATAAAAAGGAGGAAAGATTTTATCCGAAGGGAGTGATTTTCCTAGCATAGCAACAGCACATTACAACATCTCTCTCTCTCTCTCTCTCTCTCTCTCTCATTTCTAACAAGTTTTCCCATCTAGCAAGGATTTGTCAATGGATTGGTTTTGCATTTGGTCTTTGTAGTGCAACCAACCCCTTGATTAATACAAAATAAAGATGTCTTATTCTTGGTTTCTATCTTTTCTATCTTGTTAGCCTCTAACATGTTAATTGCATATTTGAAAAAATTGTTCTCCACCCTATGTTTTGATTCTTTAATCTCTTGCAAGTGTTTTATCTCTCACCATCCACTCACATACATATCAACTATGCTTTAAAGAAAAAAAATTCCATCAATGTCATCCAGTTTTAACTTGCTTCTTGATAGTTTGGGGGTTGTCAAAACATATTTCACATTGGTTTGTTGGTTTTAAATTTGAAGATATGAAGGTCAAGGAACAGCAATCCAAGGGCACATGCCAAAACTAGCATGCACCAATCCAAAACGATAGGAGGATCTGTAGTTATTGTGTAAAGAAAAATTCTTCCAAAGTTTGCAACTAAAGATTTATCAATTTGATTTATATTTATACCACTTTTTAAGGTGCATGTTCAGGTGCAAACACACCTACAACTTCATTTTTGTGTTACTATGTTGGGCACATCTTTTGCAACTCTAGTACAAAACAAAAAATTGTCTTAAACAAGGTCCAAACGCTGGTTAGCACTGCAATTACCATGTTCAAGGTGTTGAAAAATGTGTAACTACGTTTGGTCTTCATTAGTATGAAATGTATTATTGTATATATAAAATGAAAAAGAAATTATTATTATTATTGGAGCATGGGTTTCATGCTCAAGTTCTTTTATTTTATAGGTCAAGCACCCATTGAGTGCTTCTAGGGTTTGTCCTAAGTATAAAAGTTATTGTCATATATGGAAGACCCTATGGGCACATTGTAAATTGTAAAAGAAAATTTATTTTGTCTTGAAAATGTCAAATTACCTCCAAGGTCAAGTCGGCCAAAATAAGTTGTCAAGTTGACCTACATGAAGAGCCACGCCCACCCTTGAAGGAAGCCTATATATAAGAGGAACTTGTCCTCCATTTGGATTATTCACTCACTCATCTCTCATACGAAGAAGGAAGCAGTAAAAGGACGAAAAAGGAAGTGTGGGGAAGAAAGACAAGAAAAGTCTAAGTGTTTTGGGTCTCTCTACTTTCTTCTGGGAATGCGAAGTTAGGGTTTCTGCACTAGGCAACTCTAAAGTTCGATTTTGAAGGAAAACAAAGCAAGAAGGCAAGCAAAGGTCTCTTAAGATTTCCTACTAGCCCTAAGACTCAATTCAAGGCAAGCGAGGTCAAGGGAAGAGCAGTTAGAGGGAGATCGAAGTCTCCTAGAGAAGCAACAGCAGTTGTTGGGTGGAGAATTTCGGATTTACTAGGGAGGTCAAAGATATTTCAATAGGTGCCGAGGAAGACTTGATCTTAGAGGGTATTTGTCTGAGCCTAAGTCATGGTATTCGTCAATTGAAAGACCTAAGAGATAAGAAGAGATTTTATGGGCTTTCCCCTCAAGAGGAGGGGTTCTAGCCCTGGCTTGTAGCCTACATATTGTGTCATTGTTATCATTGTTTTGGTAGTTGTTTGATGTATTGCACTTGAAATAAGAAAGATCGAAGCTAATAAGTAAAAAGACTACACAAGCAGTTATCAAGTTAAGAGAATTAACATATACATTGCCCTACTGAATTCTCAACATAAGGCCTTCTCATGATCTATGTCTGCTCTTCAAATCTAGGTCTCTATAAATGAATCTAATTTGTTGTCTAAAAGGCATTTGTCAAATCATTGTGAAGGATCTTTTATTGTCATTAAGAAATCCACATAATTTGTGATTTAGATAAACTCTTCTGCAAAAATTGGTTCTAGTGATTCATAAATGGTTTTTGTGATTTGTTCATTATCAAAATTAAATTCATACAAATTATTGGAGTCACGATTGTTGTTACACTAAAATCCGTAGGTATTAATAAACAAACGCATCACCAAAGTTAACGGATCCATGCGAGGCAGTTAAGCATGCGTCGTGAAACACACGGAGGGAGTTGGTTTATCCAATGTTCAACAATCTCCTCCCCAGTGCGAGTCGGGTGTGATTCAAACTCGAGCTCTTTGGCTCTAATCCCACTTGTTAGAGTCACAATTATCGTTACACCAAAACATGCAAGTGTTAGTAAACAGAGGCGTCACCAGGGTTAACAAATCCACGAGAGGCGGTTAAGCATATGTCGCGAAACACATGGGGAGCACTAGTTTATCCAATGTCCAACACAAATAATTTTGATTTGTGTTCTAGAAACCATTTGGCAAATCATTGATATGGTTTCTTTCATTGGCCTTGAGCAATCAACCCAAATTTATTCTTTCTCTCAACTACCATTATGAAATTTCACTCTAGTTGCTAGCTAATGGTTTTTTGTGATCTTTTGTTGTTGAATCTCCGACAATATCTCACAAGGATTTGCAATATTCTTAAGTTCTCTACCTAGCATCTCACAAGCTAGAAAATGTAACCATGTTATGTCCATTCTTGTAAATTTCTATCTAAAGTTTACTAATCATTAAAGTTTTAGGTCTTAAAAAATACAATTGTCAGGGATCTGTCTCAAAGGTCATCTATTAAAAAACACTCATTTTTTACATGTACTCGAGTTCTATAGGTAGAAAAAGTACAATCTTTGGCATCCAGTTCTAAAGTGTTCTTTGGGACTACAAAATGTATGATGAAAGTTATATATTAAATGTACAACAAGGCTGCCATAACATTGTTGTGTTGTTCGTATTCACCACACTTTCATTGCATAAAAATAATATAATTGAGACACCACATGAAATAATGTCGAATAGAATGGCTTGAAGGTACATTTCTCACATATTCAATAAATGTTTGTGTTGCCCATCAATTATCTTCTCTTTTCAATGTCTTTTTAATTACCTTAGTAAAACATACATTGCCAAATAAATTTAACTCCCAAATAAATAAGTAAACTTTGTCTTTTTTAAATAAGTAACTGTCTTTTTCCATTCTGTAATAACATCTTTTGTACCTCTTTAAATCCTCCGACAACATCCAAAACCCTCTAACCACAATGAAAAAATATATTCCCTCTAACCACAATGAAAACATACATTGATAGAATGTAAAATTAGTATATTTTAAACATATTACTTCCACCCATACACATTTATAATAACCCTAAAGTGATTAGTTATAATCTTATTAAATCATCATATTATTGAATAGAATATATATATTCCAAACCTGTAAAGCTAAGGCAAAGGCATTTATCTTAACAACTTTAAGATGAATGAATTCATGTAAAGCTAACAAGGCCAAGGAATTTATCTTAATAACTTTAAGATGAAGAAATTCATTCAAAAAATATCGATAAAAATAGATAAATAAATTCAAAATATTCTTCAATGGAAATTTCATTCCTTGTTACAATGTGAATCTAAATCCTTACTTTCTCCTTTTTTAATTCAACTTTTCCTTTTTTTCATATAAAGGAAAAGGATATCTATAAATAATTCAAAATATTCTTCATTCAGGTTAACTTTTTCACATACAGGGTAAAAAAAAAAATCTATAAATAATTCAAAATACTTTTAAATGAAAATTTCCTTCCACTTTTAAGGTCAACTTGAACTTCTTTTTAATATAAAAGTCTGGATATTATTGATCAACAATTCAAAGAGAGGAAATCGTAATTATAATTCTAACAATACTCATTTCCTGAAATGATTGCTCTTTACCCCTGCTCATAAAAGTTTAATTTAAACTTTTGAATGAATTGGAGAAATTCAGAGACGGGAAGCCTCTTTTACCCCTGCTAATAAAATACAGAGTTCTAACTTAACCTTTTGAATGAATTGGAGAAATTGGCTTCCCGTAGTCCTACGACTAATAATCTTTTGAAATGATAGCTCTTAATCCTTGTTCATGGCATACAGAGTTTTAATTTAACCTTTTAATCTGGAGAATATGCAGCAAAATTTTATTGAAAAAATAACCAACTCAGTGGATGGCTTTAAAAAAAAATTAAATCAGCTTTGTTATATAGTGAAATAAAAAAAAGGTCACACTCAACTTTATTTTTGCAAGTTCTAATTTTTTAGACAAGGTAAAGTTCTAATTTTTAGACAAGGTAAAGTTCCAATTTTATACAATTGTTTTTTTGAATTTCTGATGACCTGAGTCTCCTTAAAATGAACTGACAACCCTATGGACAAAGTTCCCCTCAATGAAGTGGAATTATAACTTATGGAAAATTTTCTATCATACATTTCTAACTGGTATGACTGGTGAAGATCTCACATACTCACTGAAGACAAACAAATTTCTGCCTGTTCTGCTTTCTTTTGGACATTCATGGATAACGGACATGCAAAAGGCATATAGGCGTAATGTATACTACTTTATTAACTCTTATGAAAGACATCACCACTTCGTTCCTAAATTATAATAAGGAAATCAGAGGACAATTTAAAATCACTTATTTACAAACAGAAAAACACAGGCAGAGAACGAAAACGCTAAGTTATCAATGTATAAGAAACGGTTACCCAGTGCATTTACACACCCTGTAATTAGTCCATTGATGAAGATAAAGAGGTTTCTTACAATGAGCAACATATACTATAGTTTTCAACTAAATGTGACTATATAAATTGGTTTCAAATACAAATTATATAAAATATTTGCCATACTTAGATTTTGGTTCAAAAAGATGGTCATTTGACGTGAAGATATTTTACATGTGATCAATAACAGTATAACTCGTAACCTGATGGCATTCAAAAAAAATCAGCCTGGAGACATTTGCAAGAAACTGCCGAGATCTGAACAATCCACTCAAAATATTTCAAATTGAAAACATGTGACATGTCTACATTACAAGTGTTTTCAAAGAGGCCCAAAGCAGGTTGTAGTTGCTATCTTTCGTTGAGGGCTTTATGAAATATATTTTAGCTCTATTGTGACTACCTCCTCACGGGAGCAGCACCTGCCCTTCCAGCCGGAGGGGCACCACGTCCAGCGGCCTGAGCCTGCATTATTAGCAAGAAAGGGTTAGGAGACTTTGTGAGTATGATATTTCTATCTACATCTCCAACAGATCAACCATGTAACTTTAAATTCATCATTATTTCGATCATGGCTTTTTATGACAGCAAGAAATCGTCCTATAGCGAACGTCACTTACCCTAGCTCGCATTGCCACTGCACGTCCACGACCAACACCAAGTGACGAACCTCTACCCTGTTTCAAATTAAATTTTTGACAAAAGAAACATATCACTGACGATGAGTACACCGGTTTCATTAAAATGAGATCGATATGTAAATTAATTATACATAACAAGTAGCTCTTGCCGCCATCAGTCACTTCAAAAAAAAGGATATGTTTATTTTAAATCACTAGTCATGTTAAATTAAGCCTAATTGCATTTCACAAAAGCTAAAGAACTTCAAAAAGGAAAATATTTGAAATAGAAGAAAAGAACCCTAGCAAGGTACTTTTAATCCAGATGATACAGAATTTCATTTAGCACGGAGGAACTTATAAGTGGCCTTTCGCAGTCAGAGTTTGGCAAACATACCTTAATCCTTGCATCTAGACGCCTGAACATAGGAGCATTCCTAAGCATATCAGGTATAACCATAAACCTGAGAAAAAACATGTAAATTTAGGCTTTCAATCAAAAGAATTCTGAAGCACACCAGCAAGGTCACAATCAGCTACCTTTACAAATGTAAGGATGTGAATTTCCTCCAAATAAACACAAAGGAAAATCCAATTTTTTATAAGAAAATACAATAGAGATTGTATCTTAATTTAATACCTGACTTTGCTGCCTCGAATAAAAACATGCTCCAACTGGGATACTTTCCCATCCTGCAAAGGATACAACCCCTCAATCATTGACAGCAGCAGAAAAAAAGAGATTAAAATGAGTTGAAACCATCCATGGACAGTGAACACTTCTACCCAACACCATCAAGAACTTGCTCAAGTTAATTTGACCCGAGATAACAACTAAACAATCTAATGACAATCTCTTTAGAAAAACCCTATTTAAACTGTATTGTACACAATATGGAGTAAGAAGAAACAGAGACAAAACAACACACATTGGTTCATTTAACATTATTCGTATTGTACCGCTGTGCTTCAATTGCTAACAACATTATTTATTTAAATTTTAAACAAGCTATATTTTATTAATTTATTTAGCATTACGTATGTAATAAAATCGATCCCAAATGGAGTCAAAAATCAGCCAAGACTCTGACAGAGTCCACTAAAGAGAAGTTCACTAAGCAGCCAAGTATGCGCACAGAGATCTGGTTGTTATCATACGGAATGCACAATGCAGTGGACAACTTCAATCGCACTAGTACACTATCACACTAATTTGGCGTGTTGCATGGCGACCATTACTGCAGATACACAATACATACTGGGACAGGATAATGACACAGATGGCCATCTCAGTGAATTATCACGTGCCAAAGCCCAACAGTCAGGACTGGTCATCATCTTCTCTCTCTCTTCCTCTCTCAAATCTCTATACATTTTGTACCCTACAAAACATAACAAAAGGGGAGCGAAGTATTTTGTATTTACTTAGATTTCATACTCAGCCCTAAGGTTGTAAATGGGTATAGTTTGTTGTTGTGAAGATGCAGTACATATCTAATCGTACAGTGCTGTTCAATTAATAAAACTTGGAGTTGAATTTGTTCCCCACTTTTATAAAACTAATGTATGTTTAAAGTGTGAATTCATTTCTCTGAGTTAATTCCATTAGTGATTGTGTATATGAAGTTGAGCTTGTCACAGCTTATCCTGCTGTTATAATAAGTCTTCTAGTGCGCCCCCTCTTCAGATCAAATTGGTATCAGAGCATCGTTTTGCACATGGTTGTCAGGAGCTTTACAGAATTTTTGATAGTAACTTTTTGAGCATCAGAGCAAGTGTTACACTCGGAGGAAGAAAGAAATAAATAACACTTCACAACTTTGCATTGAACTGTTCAAAATAAGGGTGGCAAATATCACTTGCAAAGTCAAAAGTGTGGATGAGTAATTTAGGGCTTTAGTATTTCTTCTTTATGAATACTAGATATCCCTCTCTCGTGATAAATCTTATCAATAAAATAAAAGCAGTCTACAATCTGTCCCAATATAGAATCTAGTATTTGAAAGTTTTCCTCCAACATTTGGAGTTGCCAGTGCAATCATCTTTAGAGATAGACTTGGGAGTCTTCAACGAGCAGACATATGCCTTAGCAATAGCAGCTGCAACTTTCTGTAATGAATAAAATATATAAATATAATGTAAAAAATAATAATCATAAATAATAGTTAGTTAAGCTAGTAATTAGGTTGAAGAGGCATGTCTAAATGAGACATGACTTTTCCTGAAGAGACACTTGCCTAATATATAAACAAGCCTCTCGTTATCACTCATCATTCTTATTCACATCTTATTCTTATTCACATATTTAATATATAATAATTGTATCCTCATGGATATCTTGATATTCCAAATCTTTTGGAGTAATTAATTTGTAGAAAGAACTTTGTTCGCTTCATTTGGTATTAGAGCAGTTCGGTTCTTTAGGTTGTTTGACCTGTGCACAAAGCTCGTTCTCCGATCTAAGTCCTTGGCTATCAAAATTCGTCAACCTTGTTGCCGTACAATTGAAGCATTTTGCTCAGAACTTGAGAGTTTCTCCTTTTCTCCGTTTTTCTAGGCCTTTGGCCATTACAACCAAACAAAAAAAACGAAACAAAAGCATATGTAAATAAATTAAAAAAAGAAAAAAGAAAAAAAAAACGGATACAAAATCTCATACCAAATATATTTAAAACTTTTTACGTGGAGAAGCCCGTGGTTTTAAAAACAACCCATGGTAATTGCCCATGGTATTTTAAAAAGTAAAACAAACAAACATAAACAAAACAAAAAACAAAAAGAATATGTTTTACTTTTTACGTGGAAAACATTTTAACAGAGATTTTAAAAACAACCCATGGTAATAGCCCATGGTATTTTAACATCGTGACCATGTCATATGAAAAGACGTGACCTTTATATTTATTAAGTGGGGTGACATTAAAAAGTTATCAAGGGAGTAATTAAGTATATAAAAAAGGGACCAATTTATTATTAAAAAAAGAAGTGAAACTATTATTATTATAAGATAATAAAGTTATTTTGAAAAGGGATCTTAATACAAAGAAATACATACATATATAGAGGGCAACAATATAAAGGAGTATTTTTTTTAATAAAAGGGTATTCAAGTTTTTAATAATCCACATTAAGGGAGAATATTGGAAATATATATATAAAAAAAAGGGAGAAAAGAAGTTATAAACAAAAAACAAAAAAAATTCCATACAAAGTTAAAAGAAGTGAAGAAAAAGAAAAAATATGGAATCCCTGAATAGGGAACAAAACAATCAACCGCAAGAGATATAGAACAATTAATTACAATAATTGAGTGACAGATTGAGGAGAGAAAGAGAATGGATTCCTTCTTCCATTCTCTACATCCATCATCACTTCCATAGAATGATGTTATCCAGTGTACCGAGAAAGTGCAGCTAAAAGATCAAGAGAATGACAAAATAGCCAAAATTCAACACAGCAAGGAAGTGTTAGAACACGAACATAAAAATCTTGTGGATATACATTACAAAGAAATAATGGAAAAGGACGAAGAAATTTCTCGTCTCAAGGACCACGTCGAAAATTTACTGGCACAAGTGAAGAAGACTAAAGTCACAAAGAAAGAACTCAAGAAGCACTTATCAGAACAAGAAGAGGAAACTTTGTGTTTAAAGAACCTTAATAAAAAATTATTAGAACAAATCAGAGATCTAAAAGATGAAAAACTTAAAATTCAAAACACTGAAAATAAGATTGATGAATCAAAAACCAAAGAACTTTTACGTCTGAAAAACCATAATCAAAATCTGCTTAATCAAACTAAGAAACTTAAGGAGAATAAGAAAGCATTAAAAGATAAGTTGGAGCAAGTCACTCAAGAAGAAGTATCGAAATCCCCAGTCACAACAGTTCAAGTTGAAAATAAGGGAACAAATACCGATCCAGTGAATATGACAACTCAAGAAGACAAGTCAGTTGAAGAAAAGACACACGTAGATGTTGCAGTTCAGACAATGGACATCCCAAGTGAATGTTCCATAACCAATTCGACAACATCTTCGCCAGAAGAAAATCTAAAAACTTTATATCGACATCTGAATCATGAGAATAGACAAATCAGCCATGCGGTGTATCAGGACCATTCAAACCGTAGACAACAAATTAATGTTTCAGAGAATAACGACGTAACATCAATTCCGTCTTATGCTGACAAGTCGTTACAAAATTTTAGTGATCAGAATGCTATACAGAAGATTAATCTGGAATGGTCTGATCTCTTCTCAGTGCGACAATTTTGTTTGTCACTAAGAAGATCATATCAACTTGTATCGACGAGGATGACTATTCCGAGACAGAAAGACTTTCGAAGCCGAAAAAGGGATCAAGCCTTTTTCATCGACAAGCTTTGAGGACAAAGCTTTTTGAAGAAAGAGGCAATATAACAAATAAAATATATAAATAATATAAATATAATGTAAAAGATAATAATCATAAATAATAGTTAGTTACGCTAGTAATCAGGTTGAAGAGACATGTCTAAATGACACATGACTCTTCATGAAGAGACACTTGCCTGATATATAAGCAAGCCTCTCGTTATCATTCATCATTCTTATTCACATCTTATTCTTATTCACATATTTAATATATATAATAATTGTATCCTCATGGATATCTTGATATTCCAAGTCTTTTGGAGTAATTAATTTGTAGAAGGAACTTTGTTAGCTTCACTTTCAAGCCTTGTGAAAAATTTACAAGAGCTAAAATGGAAATTATCTTTAGATCTTTTGTCCCAATTTTGAACATTGGGAGGTGTTCAACGATTATCCACAGATTATAAGATTTATGAACAACAACAAGAATTTGTTGATTATGATATGTATTGGCAAGGAGAAGGAGATGAGTATCTTGAAGGAATGTGTCCGAAAGAACCAAAATCCCAAAGAGACTTTTCCATTCGAAAGAATCTTCAACATGAATGATACATACAAGCAAAAGAAATAAGTAATTATGCTTAATGATTACAATGAAATCAACATGAGAGTCCAAAGCTTATAACAATTAGCAAAAGCATTTCTCAAAAACAGAAAAGAGATATAAAATTTGATAACAGAATATAAACAATTATTTGTCTGGTCCTGTGATGATTTGAAAGTATATCAAGAACATATCATTCAAGATACAATCCCAATGACAGAAGATGCTAAGCCTTTCAGGCAAAAGTTAAGGCATATAAATCCTAAGTTGGCTCCTCTCATTCAGAAAGAGTTTCAAAGGATGCTTGAGGCTAAGATCATTGCCCCCTCCAGACATGCAACTTGGGTTGCAAATACAGCCGTGGAAAGGGAGAATAATGGAGAAATAAGGTTCTGTGTTGACTTTATCAGTATTGGAATGGCAATGCTGACAGAATATTTGGGTTCCCCATCGGATTATAAGTTTAATGAGTATAATATTGTGGACATGCAATTCTCTTTCTATTTTTAGCAGTACCTATGTTTTCAGAAGTACCATATATGGCAGGGTCCCCCTATCTATTCCAGGCATTTTCTAATTTTTCTTTTTTTGAAGGGGGCTGCTACTTTTGGCATGTCTATTGATAGAAGGATGATGTGGCAGTATAAAGGGTTGTCATGGAAGCAGATGGAATAGACAAGTGGATAGATTTCAAACGAGTCATCAATGATGTGGCAAAGCGCATGAGACTAACATGGAAATATAGGCAATTTTTATTTTCTTCTCATGTATTCTCTCTTCTAGTGCATTTCCCTCCCATTTCTCTCTTATTTCCACTCCTATTTTCCCTCCATCTTTCACTATTTCCCCTTCCTACTTCCCCTCCATATTTCACTCCACCTTCCTTCCGACATAAAAGCATGCTTTTCCTTAATAGCTCAAACTCCTAAAATTATACCAAAGTCAAATTCACTAGAATTTGATTTAGGAAAATAGCCTAACTGGAATCGCTTGGAGATGATAATATCCAAGTCCACCTTTGCTAAAATTACTAGAAGATATCTTTACCATGGTAGAATTTACTTGAAATACTCCAAGAAGTTTTTTTACCTAAATCAAATTAGCTAAAATTGTTTTCAAGGATATTTTTATCTCACAACAACTCAGAGACTTTATTTAAACTCAAGCAAGGGAAACTTAAGTAGATTTTCTTCTCCAGTATGAGCTCAGTTAACTCAACCATGCGCATTGATAGTCAATTATGGAGAATCCTACCCCAGGGGAAACATTGTAAGTAAATGGGTTAAGCCCAAGCATACAACTTGAATTGTCTTAAGCAAGCAAGCAACCCTACTCTCTTATCTCCATCATTACTCTTTCTTCTCTCTTCTAGCTTTTACGAAATTTAGTAAGAGTTGTTTCAGCTATTTATTTTGATAATTTACCATTCAAATATGCTTTCTATTTACTCTGTTCTTTTCCATACAAAGGGCTGATTTGCGGAAGATTATTCTACATATTAAAATAGTTAAGAATTTGCAAACTTGTTTGGACACTAACTAGTTGGCTGAACAGCCATTACTTTGCTGTTTTTTCTATGTTATATCGCAGATTTACAAGTTAAAATAGCAGGTACAAAGAGTAAACACACTCCCCTGACATTCACAAGCACCAGTCCAAACATAGAGGGAGATTCGCTAGTGACACTCAAGGTAGATTTTCCTATTTGTTTGCTGCTTTCTATTGCTGATTTTTAAAGATCTTATTTTTAAGCAGTGTCAAAATTAGTGCTAACAGGAACAAAAGAAAGGAAAAGCCAGAAAAGAATGACAAGTTCGACAACCTAAGGTTGGTTCCTTACAAGATTGAAGGTGTTTTATGTACCAATACTTTCTACCTCGGTCACTTGCATGGAGACCAGTTGTAGTTGCCCGTGAATAAGCAAATTTTAAAGTTGTCTTCCATGATAACATTAGATGCCATGGGGCATCCAAGTAAATTAGAATAGGATGAATAAACTCTCGATTATGAGCAGTAGAATTGTTTTTCGTGCATTTCGGTTATGTTTTCATTTCCATGCATTTCCCTCTACTCATGTCATATTTTGCCCAATTGGCATCCATGCACTTTCCTGCTTTCATTTTATATTATATGGGTAGGGGATGAAGTACTTGTGTCTTCATCATTCTCTAGGATTTGACCCCTATTTTGTGAGATTGTTTCAGCTTATCAAGTTCTCATTCACTCTCACATAGAGCACATGTCCTTAGTTCGGAGCCAATTCTTGCCCCTCAAATTGCATGAGGGTAATCTAGTGGCAAAGTTGACCCAATTGGATGTCCTTTGCGTGAGGATATGTCAAATCCTAATGATCCATGATCAATTGTGCATGCATGATTCTAGAGACTTATTAGTGTGGTATGATGAGCCAACGTTGTGACAATGTATTTATAGATCTGCTATATCATTTGTTTTACTAGACCATGCTTATAGGACTTTTGTAACAGTTTTTTTTAAACTTAGGTGGTTCTCTAGATCCTTGTGGTTTGTCATGTCACATCCTTCCAAGTTCCATTTCAAGGCTAGTTGAGTTTTTCCCTTATGGCTCATTCTAACCATCTCATTAGGGCCATTTTTTGGTTGAGATGGGCACAAAAGAGTCCTAGGTTAGGTCTATTCAGACACATGGCTTAGAGTTCCCCTAGATTTTTAACTATATCTCTATTTGTGTTATTGTAAAGGTTATACACCTAGAGCACATCCCCCCTTAGTAATAAGCATGGATCTATGTATGTGTGTCACATTTTGGTTTAGGAGACGGGTTCCCTAGTCCTTTGACTGTTATTTGGCATGTGGTTGACACATAGATATCATGAGATACACTCATATGGAGCGCCCTGCACGCCCCCAACCCCCCCCCCCCCCCACTTGCTGCATTTTTTTATGCATTTGCATTATGCCTTCTTGAAGGATTTCACAATTGTTTCCTAGTTTATTTGAAAAGACTCATCATCCTAGTGGAGCACTCACCCTCTCGACACACGTGTAGAGGCCCTTTGGCACATGAGACACTAATTTATCACAATTTTTTGTTGAGGTTACTCCTTCCATGGAGAGTTGATTGAGTATATCGATCACTTGGCACATGGATCGATGGCATATTTAGCAATAGTTCAATGTATCTCCCTTGACATAGTTGTTGGCACGCTTCTAAAAGAGATATTAGGTTTTGAGTGGCTCTATCCACCTTTTCAGTAAGATACCCACTTTGGAGATTCATCTCATTTATGGATATTTGCATATGTGGCATAATCACTCTCTATTTTATGTATTGTTGACCTTATCCACCTTGGTCAGTTAAAAGATATTTATTGAAACTGAACCGATGATCAAACTGGAAAACCCTCTAAACCAAGAATCGATCAGAACTTGACTGGGAACCATTAAAAAAACTGAACCAAAAAATCAATCAACCAAAAACACATAAAATTAGCTCCTTTGTTATATGATATCTAGAAACTAATTGATAGGAAAATAGTCATCTAAAATTGGAAGGAGCACAAGGGAGTTCGTGGGCTACTCTAGGGTTTTCTCTTTCTACAAACTAGTGATAGGCGTTGCCACGAATAAGGAGATCATGATACACAGGGAAGGCGGGCCACGGATCACAAACGTTGAGTGGCGAGCCCATTCCTTACCTTGATGTAGGGCAATGTTCACTTCAGGATTGGATTTCTGAGGCACAACCACCCCTTACAATAGACGGCCTTTGGCCTTAGTGGACACGCACAAGCTCAGACCCTCGAACTCTTCCTACGAATGGACTCATGGCAAGGGCCTGAAAATTTTGGGGTGCTTGTGGTGGGTATGCCCAAATGGGTCGAAGATGGTATTTTGTTTTCTTTCTATCATGAGTTTTCGCATATGCCATGTGTCGTCATTTTTGGGGTTAGTTGAAACGATGTGGTCTTTGCATAAATGAAATACGTTCTCTCAATTGAAACCCCCCACGCTCTCCCCACTGCGGTCTGGACAAAAGACAAGCAAAATCGGATAAAGAAATTTTTCATATCTACATAAAAAAGATCAATGAGAAATCTTCCTTATTCTGGACCAGGGATTCAAAATTGGTGGAAATTTTGAAACAGTGCATCAAGAATAGTTTGGGAATTTTTGCAATGTCTCATTGTTTGTTATTCGAAGGGAATATGTTGCAAGGCTCCACCCAGATGATGGACTATGGCATCTCGAGAAACTCTACCATTATTATGAATCTGAGGCTACATGGTGGAGCTATGGGCACTAGAAACGCTAGTGGATCTTCTTCTTTTAAGGATGTAGTGCAAGGGAAGAATGTCAAACCAACAAATCAGCTCCAATACAACCCAAAACCCTACATAGTAGAACAAATGGATCAAGCACAAGCCATGGAGGTAAATCTCTTAAAGGGAAACTCACTTTTTTTTTTTGCACTCCAATATGCATATTCAATGGGTTTTGGCCTAAAGCTGATGCTTTACACCAGTGGGTCTTCACATCTGGGACCCCCAACTGTGACATCTACTTATGTTCCAAAGGTTTCTTCATTGTCAAATTTGATACTCAGAAAAATTTGAAGAATGTCCTCAATGATGGGCCCTAGTTTTAGGGAAGAGTTGGGCTCTTACCACCCTATGGTTCCCTGATTTTCACGTCACAAATATGATGATCTCAACTATGTCAGTATGGGTGAGACCCCCTGGTTTTGGGGAAGAGTTGGGCTCTTACCACCCCATGGTTCCTTGATTTTCACGTCACAAATATGGTGATCTCAACTATGTTCATATGGGTGAAACCCCCAAATATCCCCTACCCTTCTGGCACCACAAGGTCCTAGAGGAAATTGGAAACACCCTAGAAAAATTCAACAAATGGACCATGAAAGAACAAGGAAATGTATTTTTCCTTTGCTAGAATCTGTGCGGAGATAGACCTTAGCAAAGGTCTTCCTGCCATATTCCACTAAAACACACAAACTTTTAGTGGTCCCAAGTACTAGATTACGAGAGTATGACATTCAAATGTCAAAGATGCTTTCAAAAGGGACATCTACAGAACACATGCCCTCAGGCAACAAAGAATCCAAAAAAGAGAGAGGCAGACCCATAAACCAAAAGGATGGTCATCCTCTAATCCTCACCTCTTAGAAGTCGATGAGGAAGAAATCATGCAGAACCAACCAAACCAAACAGAAGAGGTTTTACAAGCTCAACATGGTCCATCTCCCCCCATGTAAAATGACAACAAACTACAAGAAACTCAAGCACCAGAACAATAGGAAAATGAGACTTATAGAAAACGAGACAGGGGGTACAAAGAGATCACATTTATCTAAGAGCTCAGACTCAGACAAAGAATTCCATCTGACAACAAGAAGTTAAGAACTAGCAATGGTTCCAGTTGGTCCGAGGTCAGGGGGATGGCAAAAATTGCAAAAAAAGAAAGGCAAGTGTTGGAAATATTGAGAGGGGGGGTGAATCAATATTTCTTAGCAATTAGTTACTTATTAATCTTTTTCAGAGCATTAATGAACCTTCAACATCAATTCAAAATCATAAATGAGCAATACACAATGAACACAAAAATTTTTAGGTGGAAAACCCCCTTCGAGAAAAAAACCACCGAATGTTTTTCTAATAATTTTGTGAGTACATCAAAAATGCTTCAGCTCCAATTGAAAGGGAAGCCCCAACTCCCTAGTACTCTATAAAACCATTCAATTTTATAGCTCCAACTAAAAGGACGCTCCAATGCCCTAGTTTTATCAGTGATTAGCTGAAAGGATGCTCCAACACCCTAGCAAGCTCCAACCCACCCTAGCACCACCCTACCACCCTGAAGTGTTTCCAGGCTCCAACCTAAGGTAATTTCAATCACCAGCCTAGCACCACCCAACTACCCTAAAAATGATAATAAATTTGACAAGTATGTGGCATCCCGTACCAAGGATAATGACCCACTTATAATAAACTACAACAATGATATGACGTTTAAAATCCCAATACAAAACCCTAACTCCTAAAACCCTCTAGCAATAAACCAAGGCTTGCTAAGATGACAGTGAAGCACAACCAAATAAATGATAATTCCTTACTCATTAGTCAACCTTCACTGATGCTTAACTTGAATCACCCTTGTTGTTTTGTCCCTGTTGGCCAAGATGATGAAGCAAGTGCTTATGAAGTCTGCAAATAAAACCCTAGTTGTTGTACAGGTGAAATACTGCAATTGCCATCCAGACATCACACCACTACTCATGAGGTGATGAAACAACAAATTTGTGTGAACTGAAGGTTGCATGAAACCTTGATATGCCCTGCTACTGACCACCCTTATCGATTCTATAGTCTGCCTAACTGATGTAAGGAATAATGACAGTGGAGTACCTTTAACTGGAGCTATGATATTCTAAAATCTTCTTACTGGTGAAAAGGAGTGCTATTGTACCTTTGCCTTTATCAACAGATTGTGCAACATGTGATCATCATGATTTCATCTAATCCTTATAGCTTTAAACCTTTATATCAAGTTTCTTTAATTTGTTATATGGAATGAACAAGCTCCTACTATAGTCGGCGTTGTCGCCTAAAGTGTACACCTAAGTCGCAATGCTTAGAGTATGGTTTGTCACTCTGATCCCTACTGACTATGTTTAATCTCTCCCTTAGACAAGCTAAGGGGGGTAGTCCCTAAGGGTGGATGTAAAAGGGAAACTTGTCGGAACAACCAAGTCCTAGGAGACTAAGGGCAAGGCAATTATTTTTAACACAACTTGATTTAGATTAGCAAGTGAGATTATAGGTGGGCAATATATATGCTAAGATGGATGTTATGCAACCAACTCACAAATAAATAGATCAACAACTTAATAATTATTCTCTTCAAGGGGGAAACCTCCTTTACATTACATAAATGAACAATTCTTGGATGATTCAAATGAAAAAACCTCCTTTCTATATATAGGAGTCTAAGGGGTCACAATATAATCAGAGCCGACATAACAATAATAACGTAAGGGCACAACAATAACAATAGTGAGCTTCTATGGGGCACAAAAATAATAATATGGGGACTACATGGGCACAACAATAATAATAAAGGGGCTACACTAACAATAACAATGACGGAATACACTAGTATTACAGGGACCTATCATGCCCCTCTCCTTCAAAAAGGTGTTGTCCTCAACGCTTGAGTGGTTTTGGATGCTTCTGCATAAAATTCTCATCCTCCCATGTGGAATCTTCAGCAGGTAAGTTATTCCACATGATGAGATACTCTGAGATTGATTGATTTCGTCGTTGTCGAGTTCTTGTCTCTATGACTGCTTTAGGTTCCAATATGATTTTTCCTTCCTCGTCAAGTTCTAGCAATATTGTTTGAACTAGGAGCTTGTCACATATAACCTTCTTTAAGCATGAAAGATGGAAAATTGGGTGCACTCGGGAATATGCAGGAAGCTCCAATTTGTATGCCATAGTACCAAGCTTTTGCTACACCTTGTAAGGACCATAATACTTTGGTGATAATTTATTATCCTTCTTAGCTTGCTTGAAGGACATTTGTTTATATGGTTGTAGCAGTAAAAATACCTAGTCACCTACATCAAAACTTCTTTAGTTGTGATGTTGATTTGCCTGTTGTTTCATTCTATTCTGTGCCAAAGTGAGGTGATCCTTTAAGAGTTGGAGAACTTGTTGATGTTCGATGTGATCTTCCATTGCTTGAAACTTAGAATTTTCTCTTAAAAATGATGCAATGGACGATGGATGATATCCATAAAGTGCCATAAATGGGTTCATTTTTGCTGCAATATGGAAGGAAGTGTTATACAACCATTCAGCCAGAGGTAACTACTTGACCCATTGTGTTTGTTTATCAGATACAAAGCAACGAAGATATCCTTCCAAACATTTGTTTATTATCTCAGTTTGCACATCCGATTGAGGATGACAAGATGAGTTATGAGCTAATTGAGTACCCAAACAAGAAAATAATATCGTCTACAAATTTCCAGTGAAAATTGGATCTCTGTCGCTTACAATAATCTTTGGGTTTCCATGTAGCTTTTGAATTGTTTCCATAAATGCAGTAGCAATTGCACTGGCTTTAAATGGATGAGATAATGCACAAAAGTGTGCATACTTGGTAATTCTATAAACTACCACCATGATGACACTCTTTCCTTCAGACTTGGGTAAAACTGTGATAAAATCCATTGAAACTTCCTCCCAACGTTGACTTGAAATGGATAAAGGCTGTAACAAACTCGGGGTCTTAATTGTCTCAACTTTATTTTGTTGGCAAACCAAACACGCTGCCACAAACTTTTGAATATCAGATTTAAGAGCATCCCAAAAAATTCTTCTTAACCCTGTGGTAAGTTTTTAAAAATCCTGAGTGCCCTCCTAAGGGAGAGGTGTGCAATTCTAGAAGAATCTTTTGTTTGAGTTGCGAATTCTTACAAAGGTATAAGCAATTTTTGTACCATAATGAATCATTTTTCCAGCTAAATGTATCAGATATACTGGGATCTTGCTACAACTTTTGAATGAGTGCCCACACTTCTTTGTCATTCTTCCATTCATCCCTTGTTTCGGTTATCCAATCTAGTTGGATAATAGAAATGGCAGAAAACAATGCTTCCACATCCTCATCCTTTCTTGAGAGTGCATCTGCAACCATAGTTTTAGAAAACGGTCGTTTCGAAACGAAAACGGCTGAGTTGGTCCGTTCCATTGCCGTCTGGAGTGACTCGGTACAAAAAACAGTTCGGTTGGCCGAGTCAGCCATGACTCGGCCGAGTCATGGCTGACTCGGCCAACTCGGCCGTTTCCCATACTAACTCGGCCGAGTCACAAACAGCAGCTTGTAACCCACTAAAACAGCAATTTAACAGTATTTTGATGAAATTTTAAGGGGTTTGTTGATTGGTTTGGACTTCAAGGTGTTTTATGAATTAGCTAAATGTTATTTGGAGTCCATTTCCCCCTCCCAAACCCTATTTAACACACTCAAATGCTCTCTACTATTGATATGTCCAATACAACCTTCGACTCAGACGAAACCATTTGCTGAACAAAAGACCTGATTCAGATCCCATTGTGTTGGAAGACATTGATCCAACATCAAATTGGGTAGTGGAGAGTCGTCCAGCAGAGTTTGATCCTGATAAGGATCTTGATTTAGATTTAGATATCGAGACATCAGTTGAACTTGAACATGTTGTTCAGTTGAATGCAGATCCCAATCCACCAGCGTCAGTGTCACAGCCAACAAGGACTTCAGTTGTAGGTGCTTCCTCTACTCACAGCCGCATATCTACTCTATCTCAGCTTGCATCTGCTGCAGTTGCACAGCCTGCTAGTGGTACCACTTCTACAGCTGCAGTTGGAGATGATGATGATGAGGAGGAGCCATGGGACCCCCTGTCTGACTCTGATGATGATTCAAAGATTGATCGACATGATCTTGGCTCCTCTGGCAGTAGCTACTAGTCAGTAGCTGTAGTACTAGTACTGGAGTCTGGTCACAGTTTACTTTTGTTGTAGAGGCCATTTCTAGCCTCCTTGGTTATGTGTTTTTTGTTTTGAGTCTTTGATCATGTATGACAGTTGACTATGTATTTCCATTGGGTACCATTTTGATATAATGGATTGGTTCATGAGCCTACTTTGATCATATGTTGTCTTCCATCTATACTATAATGTTGTGTGTTTGGAAACATGAATGAAAATCTTTAAAATTATGTTTTTTTATAAAAAACATAAATATTTAATGTATTTTTTACAACGACCAAGTCATTGAAATCGAGTCGGCCGAGTCATTACCGTTTCGGGGTCGGAGTCGAGTCGGAGTTTTAAAACTATGTCTGCAACAACATTATGCTTCCCTTTTTTGTAGATGATTTCAAAGTCATAACCCAACATCTTTATGACCCATTTTTGCTACTCTTTTGAAGATAATATTTGTTCTAAAAAGTATTTAAGACTATCATGATCCATTTTTACCTTGAAGTGTCTTCCCATTAGGTAAGTTCGTCATTTCTTAAGTGCATGTAGTATTGCCAACATTTCCTTCTCATAAATAGCTTTGTGTAAATACTTTCCTTTGATTGGACAACTTTCAAATGCAATGGGTCTTCCTTTTTGCATTAAAACAATAGCAATTCCATTTCTTGAGGCATCACATTCCACAATAAAGGTTTTGCTGAACTCTGACACAGTTAATACTGGTGCTTGGCACATTGCCTCTTTAAGATGTTCAAAGGCCTTAGTTGCTTTTGGAGTCCAAGAAAATGCATCTTTATTTTGTAATGTTGTTAGAGGTGTTTTTATTCTCCCATAATTCTTAACAAACTTGCGATAATACTATTGAGGTATAAAAGGTGTATTTTGAACTCCTATTTATCCTACATTAATTATCAATCCAGTTACGATTTTTTTATTTCACGAATGTCCTCAGTCTGAGCCAGGCAATTTATTTCAAGAGTAATGTTTTCTAATTTGTAGTACAGTGCTAAATACAAGAGTAAACAGATGCTTGAAATAAAATCTAATTGCAATCAAAAGAAACTTAATGCTCTGAAACTTAAATCATTCAGTCAGAAAACTACAGCAGTTTATCAATCAAGGATGCAGTGGTGATAACTCTTTCCTCTGCCAACTGATATAAATGAAATCAAATATAAACAAGATCCACAATCTGAGAACTTAGACAGCGATAGCTAATGTCCTTTACACTTGTTGATCTTACACTCCACACTAAAGCAATTAACTAGAAATGTTAGATCACTAATGTTGCTAATAGAAATGTAGTAAACACACTTACTGCAAAATACTTAAAAGCAAAACCAAATAATTGCAGGAAAGAAATAACACCTATCTAGTATGAATGAATAGCAACGCTAAATGGAAATGAACAACAATGCCAACTTAATAGAGATGAACAGCAATGCTAACTTAATAGAGATGTACAACAATGCTAAATGGAAATGAACAGCAATGCTAACTTAATGGAAATGAATAGCAATCTGCAATGAGCGGCAGAATCCGAAGTGAATAGCGAAGCTTTATAACCAAAGTGAACAACATAACAATTTAAGTCGTAATGAATAGTAATCTTGTTATGGTGGAAGAAAATGGCAACGCGATCCAATTACGATTTCATGCACGAAACGATATCAGGGAAATGTAAAGGAACAGGAAATTAGAAAACAATGTGATTCAAAGCAATGAAAAGTAAATCAAATCATCACACGACTGGAACTGTAAAATAATGGTACAGGTAGCAAGTGGATCCACCAGGGTCACGCCCTTAGCCGCTAGTGAAGCACCATCGGGCTAATTCAGTAGGAAGGAATGGAAGGAATGGAACAGCAACCGACTTATATATTGATCATATGAAATGTTTAGAAGCAATCGTACTCTGTTTTGATTAACGAGAGTCGATGATTAAAGTAGCAATTACAACAGTAAATTCTGCAAAATGATAATTCTTTCCCCCCGGGCTACAAGCGTTGTCCCTTTTTATAATGGCCAGGCGGATATATCAAGAGTACAGATAAGTTTTGAAGCGGCAATCCCTCAGGATCAAAGGATCCTGAGGGATTCGCTCTATCTTTGATTTCCAGTTTATCGTTTTGTCTTCTTGCGCTGATGTCGTACTTTCCCTTTCTTCTCTTGGACTATGCGCTCTGATCTTGATATCCTTGTCTGGTTACGGCCTCCTAGGGAAGAGACAACAGTTGCTTCTGCTTTGTCTCCCGAATAGTGGTTTTCCATTTCCTTCATTTTCTGTATAGAAATAGACAATAATGAGTTATTTTGTATCAATCACAAATCTCCTTAATTCTACCATAATTCTTTAACATATTACCATTTTAGAATGTAAAGGAGTTATGATTCAAAGGAAAAGATAAAGAAATAAATGGCAAATACATACCTTTTCCATCGCTCAACACACCCCCCTACTTACCCCTTTTCATGCCCTCATGAAAACCATGTAATTTACATGCAAGGCAGTTAGGGAATAGGCTGGAGAGGGATTTTCATGAAGTCATCTAAAACCATGATGTGTAGCTAAAACTTCAAAAATGCGCCCCATCTACCCTTCAGGTAATTCATAGATGGCCTTATATTTTGCTGCAGGATACCAGATAATAGGGCTTCGAAATCTACAACCTAGCCAATACGGTCCTTCCCTCAAGATGAGGTTACTATAGGTAACCAGGCAATCGGCAACTAACTTAAAATTTTTGTAATTGAATGGCTCTCTGTCCTGAATATTCTGATTGAAGGTCTTCCATCCGAGTTTAGTTGTTGCTACGACATGGTCTTTGATAGACAGGAAATATTCTACCCCTTGCTGGACAATGTCTTTGTGAATGGGTCCCAATGTCTGGATCACACCCTCCTTTTTCATTAGGATTTTATGCTTAGTCCACAGTTGTAATGGGTTTTTTAGTTCACCCCTAACCCAAAGGTCTAACCCGTTTTCTTGTCTCTGAAAAGTGTTATGGGCCTTGAGCCACTTTAAAAGGTTGGCAGCGAACGAAATGAATGCTTGAAACTAGATATCTCCCACAAAAGGACTAGGGTTCTTCTCCATTTTCTCTTCCAGGATAAAATTATGCAAATAAAATTCACAGAGCAAACACTGAACTTTTACTCCATAGTGTTTACAACAATTTATAAAATCATCAACAGTTTTCAATTCTATAAGGTTTCCTTGCCTTAACAGCTTTAATTTATAACTGCAAATATCTTTCTAATAAAAGCAAAGCATAATTTTTGGTAGGGTCCCTACATGCTAGGACATCTGACTCCTTACTATTTTTAGTCTATTTGTTACCTTTTCGACTTTTCCTCTGCCCTCCGACATTTATCAAAGGCCCCGCTCTCCGATGCATTAATGTTCCTTACTTGCTGCTGTAACTTTTGATATTTTTCCTGAGGAACAGTCTCTTCTGTGAGCTTTTCTATAGTCTGCTGAGCCTATGCCAGATCCTCTTGGAGTTTTACTACCCTAGGGTCATTGTCCGTCAAAACACTTTTGGGTTGAAGATCTACCTGGATCTTCTTATTGCGACGTCTAGTTCCTACAGTCTGTGTCTCTTTATCATAAACTGTCTCATCGGTCGTCCAAACTAGAGGACAGTGCCTTTGTCTGGACGTCCTTATTACAGACTGGTGTATCTTCTGTTTGGGTCGTTGCGTCTGTATCCCCTGCTTCGCCTCAATCTGGAGGACTGTCTGCGTTTCTGCAGTCTAGTTGATGTGTTGGTGGTTCTTTTTCTTTTTGGGGCCGGTAAGGCAATCCCCCATATATTGAAAATACCAATTCTTCCCAACTAGTCTGTTGTTGAGCAAGACTATAATTGACTATTAATCGAATTAAACCATGATGACTTACTACCATTTATGTATGACGTGATTTCCTTATGCTCCGAGGAGCGTCATGCAATAAAAAATTTAAATATGCTGGCAAATTTACAGCACATCTCTGTCTTAATACTGCTAATAATTTGAGATGGCATGGTCTTACCACATCCTTTCTCCCATCGCATGTGATGTAGCTTTGCACTATTCTGGCTAATTTTGCCCATGGTTCTCCCAGGGTTGCAAGCAAGACTCCTTTTCCTTTGACAGCAAGGTTTTGTCCTTTGACCTGAAAGATAGCTTTGGCCTCTTGAAGTCTCACTTTTTTCTGGGTCCATATTAGTCCAACAGCTGGTAGTCCAGATACTTCAGCAATTACCTCATCTGTTACTGTTATTTGCCTTCCCCTCACCATGGAATGATCTTCCTGCAAATTTTGCAGAAATTCGATGGCCACTGTTTCATGGGACTACTGTAGTCGGGTAAGGTAGGCAATCCATCCTGCTCTCTTTAGAATTTCTCATGCAGCGTCGGAACTTGTTAGCACCTGCGGTTCGCTGCATACTAATCTGCCTCCCATTTCGTCTAAGCTTAGCACACTGTTAATTTTTACATAGAAAAACACAGAAATGACAATGGAACAACAAAGCTGTGCATATTGGAAAATATCAATACCGTTAAACTTGCTATTTCCGAGATCTGATGGAGTCGTAGTACCTCCAAATAGGGAATTGACACGTATGCCGGTGTATTTTGGAGGTCACCTGCGCCCCCCTAAAATATGATAGGTCGTCCTCGACCGACAAATGGAGGAGCAACGTACTGGACAGCAATCGTACAGTAAAAAAAAAGGGAACGACGTATATATCCATGACATGATTGCAAAAAGTAGCGAATTACTAAAATCAAAGCTTATGATGAAAATCGCGAATAAATATGGAAATGCTCTGAAATGATGCGAAAAATAGGGAAGAGGACAGTTGTCGTAAGTAAAAATGCTTGTGCGGTCATTATCCACTTTAACCATTATGATTGATTTTCAAACAATATTTCATGTGTAAGAGGTTCGAAAGGGTTTTAAAACATAATCTCATTTGAAATCAAGATAAAGATATAAGAAAAGGGTTTATAATGACTATTGATGTGTGAGAAATATGACTTCAATACCATCAACAGAGCTCTGTTGCCCACAGGTGTTCATAAACTTGACAAAGTTGCTTTTTCACCCTTGGAACCATAATCCTTTATGTATGCTTAGGAAAGTGCTTTGTGATTACAGAATGGAGGTCATTGTGCTAGCTTGGTAACCAGATGAATCGCAATACCATTCACCAGGAAGGAGTGAAAGGTGGGCAGGTCGGCTCGTGATGAGACCTCCTGTTCCAAGTACTTTTTATTTTTCTAATGTGCCTCTTGGATCACATCCCTGGTGTGGTGGCCATAGTGGGAATGCCACTTCACTGCTTCCTTATGATCATGGTAGGTTGGCTCTTGATGAGACCCCCTATAGCTAGTATGAGGTCAAGAATGTCTTTAAATGTTTCTGTTATTCCGCAAAATAGATTGTTAGTACATGTCAATAGTATTGAACAATATCCTGTAGAGACTTGTTTTCAAAAATATTTATGAATCACTACTTCATGGAAAGAAGTCAATTGCCATGTTCATAACAAGTTGTTTAACCATCTTCGCAAGTTGTGCATACTGCAGATGGATGGAACAGATCATAGATTCAAAATGCACCATGATCAGCATCATCAGGGTCATCAGTTTCAAGTTGTTGATCATATGTATTGGTACATCATTGAGGCAAGGTGGAGAGTGAGGGAGCTCTACTATCACCTGCTATCTGTCTAGTCAAACTTTTGTAGTCCAAAAGCTTTCAAGTGGAGAGGATTGATCCAGGAGGATCTTGTCAGTCTAGCATGAGCGAAGTCTTCAGTGGTTCAAAGTCGAAGTAGTCTTCAAATGATCATGGTCGATGAGGTCTTGAGCTTTATCAACTTCGCCAGTTTCGTTATCAGCATTCAATGTCTGGTATCTTCAGCGTCAACAGTGATGTTTATGGTTCCCGATTGTGACAGTGTTTGTCGTCAGTTCTGCCGGGGTTTGGTTGTCAATTGTGGTCCATTGTTATCATCATGTGGGTTTGAATGTCACATTGTGACAATTTGTTGTAAAAGGTTTTCTATCAAAATGATGTAAAGTCTAAAAGACTAAGACCTAAGACATCATTCTAAAAACCTATGACTAAAACCTAACACTACAACGCTATGGTGAACAAACATTCATTACAACACCTAAACCCTAACACATTAACCTAGAACCTAAAACCATGCATTAAAAATCAAATGCATTAAATCTAAGTCAAAAACCCTTTCGGGTCATTGCAAAACATATACATAAACATTACAACACATAAAACATTACAAAATACATTCAACAGTTCCCTAACCGCTTCAGAACAGCGACAATGACCACAATCATGTGAACAGATCGCGACTTCGAGTAGCAAGTGTCCAGGTTAACCGTTGGGGTTAGAATCGGAGCCTGACTGTAGTGGAGTAAAAGTCAACATGTGAACAGCAAGCATCGGGAGTCGAA
Source organism: Pinus taeda (assembly GCA_000404065.3). NCBI lineage: Eukaryota > Viridiplantae > Streptophyta > Pinopsida > Pinales > Pinaceae > Pinus > Pinus taeda. The sequence goes on along the minus strand of APFE030445474.1, from coordinate 91,223 downwards.
ATTGGGAACCGTGACAGGCGTTGGAAAGCTAATTCAAAGAGCTTTCTTGTGGCAGTGACCAAAAGTGTCTGCATGCACAATCAGTCTGATTAAATTTCTTTGTAATCAACCTTCTCGGATTCAATCCTAATAAAGCAGACGCCCATCTTGAAAGCGGACCCGAAGACGTAGTCCATCAGGGACGAACTCCATAATCAATATTTTTGTTTGGTATCGCTGTGTTTTTGCTACTTATTACTTCTGTTTACATATTTCTTATGTTTCAATTCTGTCTTCAATTCATTCCTTTTCGATCACTTCTCATGGTTAAAGCACTTTAAGTTAGCATTCAGTTCATGATGGCATTAATCAATTCTACTTCAATTTAATGTATGATCATTTCAGATCATGCTTAGAGACCAGTGCCTTCAATATAATGCCCAAAATTAAGATGCTTGCACAATTTAAGGGTAACAAGTTACAATAACAACAATGTTGCAAGGAAAGGTGTTAGTACAATGAATCAAAAAATTATAAGCAACTAGAATATGAGCAATATTACTTGATGAGAAACTTGCAAAGAAATATGACTTGTACTTCAAGCTAAGGTTAACAATGATAATATGACATTCAAAGCATAAAGTAGACAAGTACAAGAATGAAAGATGAACAAGCTCACAATTCTAGATACAATAACCCAATGATAGAAATGAAAAAAGTGCAAGATGAATGATGAATGCAAGGCCTATCTAGGTGAAATGCAAAATCTTGGTTACTTTTAGTTAAATGCCTAGTTTAGATGGGATCATTCTCCTCAATTGTTTTGAAGCAAGTCCTACACAAGTTTATAGAGAGAACTATTGGGGATGGAGGCTAAGGCCTCATTAACGATACCTCCCCAGGTGTTTTAATGACCCAAGTGCCTTTGTTGCCACAAGGGATTGCCCACAGGAGAACTACAAAGTCACCTGTTTTAACCGTTAAGCAAGGCTCAAGCTTCGCAAATTGGATGAAGAAGGTGGTTCTATCTTTCTATTCAACCAAGCTTATGCTTGGAGGTAGATTTTAGAAATGCAAAAACTAAACTAGAATGCTAATGCAAATGATGAAAATATTAGATAGTTTCAAAGAGATATAATAATGGCAATAAGCTTCCATTGGATAAATATAAACCACTTCTAACAAAGGTTATGAAATACCACTTTAAAACACAAGGTTACAAGAGCCCAGTAATGAACCAATGAAGCAATAAGTTTACACAATGAAATGATAACAACAATATCAAATGCCTTAGTTATAGTGTTTATTAGGTGTTTTTCACTTATAGAATACATCAATTAGAAACAAGTATGGAAGGATGCTATGAATGAAGAATATGAGTCCATCATGAAGAACGATGTCTGGGATGTGGTTCCCAGACCCCAGGACAAAACAGTTGTCACCTTGAAGTGGCTTTACAAAATCAAGCATGGAGATGATGGGAGTGTTGAAAAGTATAAGGCTCGCTTTGTTGCTCAAGGCTTCTCTCAAAAAGAAGGTGTAGATTGTGATGAGATATTTGCACCTATTGCCCGATACACCACCATCTGCTCGATCATAGCCCTTGTTGCTTCGCAAGGATGAAACCTACATCAGATGGATGTCAAGACCACGTTCTTGCACAGTTCGATTAAAGAGGAAGTTTATGTGGAACAACCCTAGGGGTTTGAAATTCATAATCGGGAATCTCACGTATGCAAGTTAAAGAAATCCCTTTATGGGCTGAAGCAAGCACCCTGAGCTTGGTATGAGAGGATCGATAGCTATTTGATGAAGCTGGGATTCACTAGGAGTGAAGTCAATCCAAACCTTTACTTTAAGGTTGAAGATGATAAGCCTCTCATACTGGTGTTGTATATTGACGACCTCCTTCTGACAGGTACACACCCTCTCATTCACAAATGTAAGAGGGAGTTGACTTCCGAATTTGAGATGAAGGACCTAGGACTGATGCACTATTTCCTAGAACTGGAGGTCTGGCAAAAGCCAGGAGAAATTTTCCTATCTCAAGGAAAATATGTGGTGAAGATATTGGAGAGATTTGGTATAGTGGACTGCAAGCCTGTGACTACCCCGATGGAGCTTAACTTCATGAAGTTATGCGGTAGTGCTACCGGACCTGTTTTGAGAAATGCTTATGAGTATCGTCAACTCATAATGCATTGATGTTCTTGGTGAACTCCCGTCCGGATATATGTTTTGCAGTCCACACATTGAGCCAACATATGGTTGAGCCTCATCCCTCACATTGGATTGGTGCCAAGAATCTTCTGAGATATCTTGGGGCCACAATCACTCATGGGCTGAGATACATTGTCCGAGATGTGAGGTTGCTTGGTTATTTTGATGTTGATTGGTTAGGCAGTGTGGTGGGCAGTAAGAGCACTTTCGGGTGTTGTTTCTCCTTGGGTTTTGCTTTGATTTCCTGGATGAGCAGGGAGCAGAAGTCGGTGGCTTTGAGCACCGCTAAGGCCGAGTACATTGTTGTGAGCATGGCCTCCTATGAAGTTATCTGGTTGCGGAAGCTCTTTAGTGAGTTGTTTGGTCATACGTTGGATACTACTGTGATCCTCTGCGACAACTAGAGTGGAATTCATTTATCTGAGAATCCTATATTTCATGATCGCTCCACTTTATCCAGGATATGGTACAACGAGGAGCAATAAGGCTCCATCATATTGGAACTAATGAGCAGGTCGCCGACATTATGACAAAACCCCCGGGAAAGGTCAAATTCCTAACTTTCTGAGAACGACTAGGAGTCATTGAGAGACCCTCTTATGAGGGTCCTGTATGATGCATACATTGAGCTCTGGGAGCTCCGAGGGGCTTGGGGTACTTCTTGGAGTGACGAGCGACCATAGGGTGACTCACCCTCCCCTAATGGTGCGCTTTGTACAGGGTGAATGGTTCAGCCTTCCCCTGTGATACCCCGTGGCGACATGTAGGCAGGATGAGTGGTTCATCCTTCTCCTGCCAAGGCATTGTTTTAAGAATCAGCCAGCTCTGAACCGATTCGGCCGAGTTGGTCCGAGTCAAGCCCTCACCGAGTCGACTCGGCCATCAAACCAGTTCGGCTAGCTCAGTAATAACCCGGCCGGCTAGGCCGAGTCTGAGCCTACTCAGCTGGCTCAGTAACAATGGCCTAAAAACTAAAAAAAACTAGCGATTTTTTTTTACTTGCTTTTTGGTGAAGAGATTTGTATTAAAAGCTGGTGGACACATGAATTCCACATTAGCTTACTGTTTTCATAGGTCGTTTACTTGTTCACACGGCTTCCTGTGGCATGAATCGTTTAGTGCTTGAAAATAGAAAGTGATGAGTCTGGCGCTGGCAATTTGATACGATCTAATATAGTGAACTTTTTGCCAAGAACATGAAATCTCCTGTAAGAATGGAGCAAGACATCTATTGCCTTCATTGTATAAAATTCCTCAAGGAACAATGTGAATTTCTAAGTAAACAATGATACTATCTGAGAACCATGTAATAAAGAGGGCACATGAAATTGAAATGCTGATTAGACATGTGATCCTAATTAGAATGTTTATAGGTGCAATTCTCTTGGAAGGTGGCAGTTTATCTTTATACATATTACAAAGTTGATGGGAATAAACTTGAAGTTGCCCTAAGGGATCCTAAAACTAGAGAATAGCCACAAAATATTCTATGGGGTGTAGATGGGTCTGTCATGACTGCATGTAGATGTGGATGCAAAAGTTTTGGCATTAGGGATCCTATATCTTGATCTATGTCACATACAAATTGCTTTTGTAGTTCTTCGCATGAATACATCTATTAACATTCCATCTTTGTGAGATGGTCTAAGATGATTGATGAGGGTACAAGATTAAAAATGAGTTACAAATTATGAAGCATGTAGATATGCTACCAGTGGTTGATCCAGATGATCTTGGCTCCTCTAGCAGTAGCCACTAGCCAATAGTACTGGTCATAGTTTACTTTTGTTGTATAGGCCATTTCTAGCCTCCTTGGTTATGTGTTTTTCTTTTGATCTCTATATCATCATCATGTATGTATTGGACAATGTATTGGGTGCCATTTTGATATAATGGATATATTCATAAACCTCCTTTGATCATATGTTGTCTTTTATCTATATTATAATGTTGTGTTTGAAAACATGAATGAAAATCTTTAAAATTATGTTTTTTTATAATAAAAAATATTTAATGTATTTTTTACAACGACCGAGTCATTGAAATCGAACTGGCTGAATCGATACCGAGTCAGAGTCGGAGTCGAAGTCGACCCTCGGCCAAGTCAAAGTCGGAGTTTTAAAACATTGTGCTGTTAAAATTTCTGTTTTCCCACCCCGGTTTTCAGTTTTTCCTTATTTCTCCCATGTAGTTAAATGCCCTTTCCCATAACCATACATTCAACAAGCTGAAAAAAATAAATTTGCTGAAAACACAAATTCTGGAAATTTTACAGAATGCTGGAAATTGCAGAAATAAATATCAGTAGTAATAAACAGCATTAAAACACATTAAAACACTGATATTTTTGGTCAACGTGACCCTGGAAAAACCCCCTACAACTCTTGGGGAAAACCAGTTTGAGAGTTCTTCTTTATTTCTGAAAAATGTCTTTTTACAGTAAGAGAAATAAACAAAAATCAGCAAGCAAACTTTTACAACTTATCTCAGCCTTGCTGAAACTCAGCTTTGCTGAAAAAAATTGCCCTGCTGAAAATCCGCTGTACAGACTTGCTGAAACACTGCAGCTGAAACTCCGCTGCTGATACACCGTTGCTGAAACACCACTGCTGCAACTCAGCTGCTGATACACCGCTGCTGAAACACCGTTGCTGAAACACGGTTGCTGCAACTCAGCTGCTGATACACCACTGCTGAAACACCGTTGCTGAAACACAGCTGCTGCAACTCAGCTGCTGATACACCGCTGCTGAAACACCATTGCTGCAACTCCACTCTGCAACTCAGCTGCTGATACACCACTGCTGAAACACCGTTGCTGCAACACGGCTGCTGCAACTCAGCTGCTGATACACCGCTGCTGAAACACCGTTGCTGCAACTCCGCTCGCTGCTGATACACCGCTGCTGAAACACCGTTGCTGCAACACCACTCGCTGCTGATACACCGCTGTTGAAAGACCGTTGCTGCAACACCACTGCTGCTGATACACCGCTGCTGCAACAACACTGCTGCAACTCAGCTGCTGATACACCGCAGCTCACTGTCCAGAAATCACCCTTGCTCTCTTGCTCTCCTTCTCTCAATCTTCTCATGAAAGAATTGAATCGAATGTGATCTTTTCCTCCTTTCCTCCCTTAATATAACTCCAAGTGACTTTTGGGTGATCCAAGTGACTTTTGGGTGATCTCTAAATCCAATGGCTGAAATAGATTTAGATCAATGGCTGAGATTAAATGCACATTTAAATCTTACTTTCTATTTTTTAATTCACCCCACTTTAATAAAGACCCACTTAGTCATTTATTTCCAAAGTCACTTTTCCTTTCTAATTTTTCATTGACTTTATAAAAGTCACTTTAAAATTAGACTTAGTAACTTTAACACTTAAAGTCACTTTTAAATTAGATTTTAACTTTATAAAAATTATAAAGTCACTTTAGGAGAAAAATTAAAATCTTTTGGACACTTTTCCCTAGGCCAAAGATCAAAGCCTAAGGGAACCACCTGTCCTCCGGTACCAAATTTCAACAAATTTATAATTTCCCTAGGAGGCCAATTTTAGACCTCAAAAATCTCCTAATTAACCTCACTTTCCATGTAGCAAAGTTTGATGCGTCACCCACCTTTTCATGCTCCTTGAAGGTAGAGAAAGACATCTTGACCTCGACTAGGTGTTGGCCCTCAGTTTTGGTCATATTTGTCTATCCTAAATCCATTTATTTACCACCATATTCCATCCTATTTCACCTATATATGCCTTAATTTAGCCCTATTTTGCATATTCACGTAACTAAATTAAGTTTTTCAATTTTTGGAAATTTTTGTAAAAAAATGGGTTTTGAGAGTAAATTTGGACTGCATTAAAAATCCCCATAATAGCTTCATGGAAGTCATATGTGAAGGACACCCGGGAAAGATATGAGTGCATATTTGGAAAGCTTGGGAACCACATATGAAGAAACACCTATTGCTTCAGTCAAACTGAGCAAAACCAAGTCTGGTCAACGCTAGTCAAACTTGACCTGTCATTCAGGAATTCCTAGTAAAAAGGAACAGATTTATTATTTTGTGGGATTTTTCCTGATTTTGTGAACTAAACTTGATGATTCAGACTTGTATGGATGGATTAGGATTGATAAGGTTGTTAGAGCCATTATAGAAAAGTTTGCTTATGATTTTCTTGTTTTAACAGAGTTTATGGACCATTCAAAAAAAGTGTAATTTTGTATTAAGATTATTAGAGACTTTTGAGATAATTTGAAGAATCATTTCTACTGTTCTATTTGATGTTCATGCTATGGATGCTTTATTAAGTTAGTTGTAGCTGAAGAGTTCTTCAGGTGTACATGGCAAGGTTGGAGGGCCCCCATACCAAACCAAGTACACTTTGGTTAAATTTTGTATAAATTAGCATAGTTTTGATTCAGTATTTCCTGTTTCAGTTTTATGATTCAATTACTTAGATGTGTTATGATTTATGTATGATTTTTAAATGATTTTGGTTTTAAATATAATTTGTGTATGAAAGGACAACTAAGGATTTAAGTTAAATTCTCTTTCTATTAAATTATGAATCACAACTAAAAATCATCCTTTTGCATTTCTTGAATTGTTTCTTGAATTACAATTTATGATTTGATGAAATGGTAATGTTGTTAGAGTAGAACTATGAGGAAGGACAACCAGGACCTCCTAAGTTAGGAGCCTCTTCTCTTACTTTCTACACATCACAAACCTTTGCCCTTTATTTTCTTTTCTTGAGGACAGTGTTGTGGGGAAGGACAACCAGGACCTCCTAAGTTAGGAGCCTCTTCCTTCGTTTACTACATCTTGAATGAGACTTTTTTTTTAGTTTGCTTAAACTTAGAACTTATTTTTAATATGCATTTCCCTTGACCTTTGAGCCTTGTCTTCCCAAATTGACTTTGCCTTAAATCCATATACTTTGGACGTGCTTCCAAGTCTACAAACCTGGATTGACAAGTAAAACACCTACGTAGGTTTGTTTAGTAAATTGACCTGACATTTTTGGTGCCATTACCGGAGAAGAACATTCAGATTTAATCAAAATATGAAGCTTTAAACAAAAACAAAAATAAAAATTTGTAGTTAGGATTTTTCCATTATGATTCTATATGACTAGAAAAAGAGACAAAAATGGTAGATAAACAAAACAAGACCCCAAACTACTAAACCATTGGTAGAAGAAGGACTACCTCCATTTCAATTAACTACACCAATTGCTGGAAAACCAACCTTGGAAGAGTTAGAGGAAAAACAACATTCAGGACAAAGGTTAACACTTGTTGAAAGACAAATCTTGTTAGCTTATGAAGTAAAGAGAAAACAAAAAAAAAAAAACAGGAACATCTTCCATAGGAAAACAAAGAGAAATAAGAAAATCAACCTATTCTTGAACAAATAGATCAGCCTATCTTTGAGACTGTTTCTGAACAAACAAAACAAGTTAAAAATACACAATCTCAATTTATTACTGAAACATTTGGAACTCTTGAAAAAGATATGGCAGAAGAAGGACAAGGATCTAACATCCCAATACTCACTTCCGAACAAAGGTTACAATATGAAAGCAACAAAAAGAATGGCAAAGAAAAAGGGAAGAAGAGACAAGAAGAGAAGCATAAAGGAAAAGAGAAGAAGATTCCAAAAGAGAATATGATCATAAGAGAAGAAAAGATGCAAAAATAGAAAATGATGAAGAAGCTACTTTTAGATTCCAAATTTTAGATACTAGGGCAATTCTTGGAGAAGAGGTAAAAATGAAGAATATTCCACCTTCAGTTTTAACGAAATTTCAATGGAATGTCTTCTGCAGATCCTGATTTATTCATGTTTGAATTTGATATCTTATGTCGTACTTATGGTTATAATGATGATACACATAAGATTCGTCCTTTTCCTACTACTCTTAAAGAAACTACATTAAAAATGGTTTATGGGATTAGGAGAACACACTATAACTTCTTGGGAAAACATGAGGAAATTTTTTCTTAAGAAGTATCAAGAATATTGAAGGCCTAGAGATTCAAAATAAGATATTTTTAGGATGTTTCAACAAGAAGATGAGAGTTTGGAAGAATACTTAGAACAATTTCTTTACAACTTACAAAAATCCAAACAACGTTCTCTAAATCCTGATACCATTAGAACAAATTTTTTAAAGGAATATGAGATGAGTATCTTGATATTCTTAATGTGAGGGGAAAAAGATACATCTCATATTTTCCATTTGATGAAATTGCATAATTGTGTCAAAAGTATTCTAGAGGTAGAGCAAAAAGTGGAAAAAGAGATGTAAATTCAAAAGTTACTAAATCAGCAACATGAAGCATAACAAGAGTTGAATTAGGGAATTTGTTTGAGAATTTTAAAACTAATATTTTGAGCACATTGGGAACACAAGTTGATGTACTGAAGGCTAAGAAGAAACAAGATGAACAAGATATAGCACTACCAATTTTCTGTCCTAAATGTAGGAAGAAACATCCACTAAGGGAATGTCCTTTAGATGGTATTCAAATTTGTGAACTTTTTACTGAAAATCATCTAACTGATAATTTTCCAAAGCTAAAGGAATTACAGGAAAATTCAATAGATGAAAGTCAAGTAATTGACTCTCTCTATTATTTGGCACCAAGAAGACCTTGGCAACCATGGTTTACAAGTATGCCTCAAAATTTACCTCGACAATTTACTCAATATCCTACCCAAACTTCATGGAATGCTCCTATGCCATGGCAGGCTTGGCCTCCTTAGCAAAACCAAAACCAACCTTCACAAAGTTGGCGAGGATATGCTTATGGAGCCCAACCTCCCCAACAATTTTTATCCTCAACAACCATATCAACAACAATATCAATCTTATCCTCAACATTCATATCAATAGCCATATCCTCAACAACCATTTCCATATTGGCAATTCCAGCAATCCCCTCAATCAAATACATTCACACAACAATCAATGCTTGCACTAACTCAACCTCAATAGCTTCAACTGCCTTCTAACCAAACACCACCCAAACCAACTCAACTACCAGCTCAGCCAGTAGCAAATCTGAGTAATAGAGTGGAAAGGCTAGCATATAATGTGGAAGAAACAACATTATTTCCTACATATTCTATTCTTCCTATTCAAGAAATCCACTTAAAGTCTGGAAACGTTCTACAAAAATATTCTCCACCAATCATAGAAGAAAAAATTGAAGAAGGGGAAAAATTTTAAAAATCTAATCCAAAGAATCAAATCCAGAAAAGTAAAACTATTATGAATCAAACACCACATTTCCCATAAAGTTTAGTAGAGCAGAAAACTTTAATTTCTCTTCCTGAATTTGATATCTTAGATAAATTAAAGAATTCTTATGTCAAAATTCCTTTGTTGAAAGCTATCAAAGATATTCTTGTTTATACAAAGGCAATTAAGGAATTGTGCACAAAGAAAACTGTAGAAAGAAAATGGGATCCACCTACAATTCATGTCATTGGGAAATTGGCTAGTCTTATGTCAACAAAAACCACAATTTAAAAATATGTTGATCCAGGAATACCTATGATAACCATTTCAATCAACAATTTTTTTAGTTTCTAAAACTCTAATTGACTTAATAGCTGCTATCAATGTTATGACAATAGAAACCATGAAATATTTTAACTTGCCAAATATCTTACCAACCACTACAATTCTGGAATAAGCTGACAGATCCAAAGTAGTGCCAGAAGGAGTACTCGAATACATCATTGTTTCTTTGGATTTTTGGGAATATCCTATACACTTCCTAGTCCTACAACCAAAATCAAATTTAGGAGGTCATCCCTAAATTCTTGACAGACCATGGTTAGCCACAGTTGATGCCTTTATTAGATGTAGATCAACAAGTA